>PVIW01009948.1:0-47901 GCA_004026585.1 Noctilio leporinus
TTACAGGACAATAATGAACAAAACTAACAACAAGCAAAACAGAACCAAGTATATGAATACAAGGAATAGGCCTTCAGTGGTCAGGGGGAAAGGGGTTAGGGGGAGGGGGGAGGCAGAGGCAAGAAAGGGGAGCAGCTTAGACAAGAACCTAGTATAAAGGAACCATGGACATGGACAACAGGTGGGATTGACTTTGGGGGGAATGGGTGGGTAGGGAGGGGGACAGAGGGGAGCAAAAAGGGGATGGATGTAATACAACAACAATAAAAAAAATGAAAGCCTTTTTGCTGGGAAAATGTAAAAGGCATATGCAAAAGAAGGAAACTAGACTGTTATTTGTCACATGTATAAAACTTAGTTCAAAATGAATCAAAGGCTTAACTTACACAGAAGAAAACAAATGTACTAAACTTAGGGACTTTGGTCTTATGATTTTATAAATTTGGCCTTAAAGACAAGGGAAGTAAAAACAGAAATAAATAAATGGGCTTACATCAAACAAAAAAGTTGCACAAAAGAAACCATCAACAAAGAGTCAACCAACCAAAATGGGAGAGGATATTTGCAAGCACTACCTCTGATGAGGGGTTAACATTCAAAACAAGTAAAGAACCCTTCCAACTCAACTGAAAATCCTAATGACCCAATTAGAAAAATGGACAGAGGGCCTGAAGAAATACTTCTTTCAAGAAAGTATACAAATAACCAACAGATATATAAAAAGATGCTGAACTTCAGTCGCTATTAGGGAAATGCAAATCAAAGCAACCATGAGGTCTTCCATATTTTTTAAATGTATTTTACTTATTTTTCTATTACAGTTGTCCCAATTTTCCCCTCTTTGTGCCCCTCCACCCAGTACTCCATTTCCCTCCAGCAATGCCCCCCTTAGTTCATGTTCATGAGTCATGAATATAAGTCCTTTGGCTTCTCTATTTCCTTTGTTCTTCTTAACATCCTCCTATTTATTCTGTAACCACCAATGTGTACTTTTAATTATTTTCCCTTTCACATCCAGACAATTCACCATTTAATTACTGCCTTCTGTCAGCTTCTTAAATCATATTAATACAGTTTTCTTTTCATTATTCCAAAATGCCTATGTTAGTTCATTTGTTTAAAGAATTACTCTTTAACTCTTTGTAAATTGCAATATTACCAAACACATGCAAAAATACATTTATATACATACATATTTTACCCATATTTAAAGTACATACTGGGTTTTGAAGAATTAATACAAAAAATTAAAATATGCCAATAGATTACATAATTATTACATGTTAAATGATAGTATTTTAGATATATTGTAGCAAAATCAAGCAGGTTTTTTCTTTTTTAATACTTATTTTACTCTGGAATGTTATTTTTGTGAAATATATCACAGAAATGGTGTATTGCAGAACTCACTTTTGTGAAAGTTGTCCTAGAGACAGTGCCAAACCCATAGTGAAAAATGAATTTGGTTTTTGAGTCAGATCCTCCCCCCTCCAATAATACAACTCAACTTTATTTTAAGCTACTGAAACTACAACTTATTCCTTTTGGAGTTTTCCATCTTCAATAGTAGATTTATTTATTTATTTATTTAGGCTGTGCACAGATCTTACTTCTTTCAATACCCTCTGTTTTTCCTCTACATGTGTTTTACAAGTTGAAGCCTTCAGAAATAATGGCACTTGCAGTGTTCAACTAGTCCCCAGAGTAGAAATTATTATGTCTACTAAGTTGAGGTAAAAAAAATAAAAATCCCTAGAATTTAAATAATTTTGTAGAATTGTATTCTAGCTATTTTTTGAACTTGTGGTTGACTTCCTATGTGGTCCTAAACTAACCCCTGAACTATATAACAGTATGTTGAGGTAGAGATTAGATATGTTCATATTTCAATAATAAAGTTTGACTATAGCAAAAAAAGTCTTCCCAAGTTTTCCCAAGTATCACTAGTTTGGAGGCCTTCATAACTGGAAAGTACATTTATCTTATTTACAACATTTACAAAAATTTTCTTAGAAATGGCTGAAGTGAAATTTAACTAAATAACCCTTTTGGTGGAACTCTTATTTTTAAATTAAAAAAAATTAATTAGTTTTAGGGAGAGGGGAAGGGAGAGAGGAAGAAAGGAAGAGAAACATCAATGTGTGGTTGCATCTCACCCACCTCCAGGAGGGGACCTGGCTTGCAACCTGGGTATGTTCCCTGGCTGGGAATTGAACCAGCGACACTTAGGTTCGTAGGCTGGTACTCAATCCACTGAGCCACTGCCAGGGCTGAAACTCTCACTTTTTATAAATATGTATATTTATTGGAATTAAAATCTTTCCACACAAAATTATTTTTCTACTTTAGATAAGACTACTTCAAATTTGTATTATGATGCATTACGCAGTAATTCTGGAAATGTTTTACTACCTTAAAGGAAAAAGAGAAAAATGAGAACTTTACTAAATGCCTAGATTTTCCAAGGAAAACAGGCATTACTTTGTATCACTTTCTTCATTGAAATAAGTGTTATCAATCTAAATTTATATATTAAAAAATATAGGAGCATAACATTTCAGTAATGTAATCAATGTACTATGCTACTAAGCACATCTAAGTATTTAACCATGAAGTAGTTCCAAGTTATTATAGAATAAACCTTAGTATTTTGAAAAAAATTATTTTACCATATTATTTTAACTTTAACATGACTAAACATCTTAATTTTTCATAGGTAGGCCAATTAAACCCTTTACTACATTTATAATAATGCCCTGTAAAAATCAGTCATGAATGGAACTGGAAAGTACTATGCTTAGTGAAATAAGCCAGTCAGTGAAAGACAAATACCATATGATGTCACCCATTATAGGACAATAATGAACAAAACAAACAAACAAGCAAAACAGAAGCAGATACATGAATACAACAAATAGACCTTCAGTGGGCAGAGGGGAAGTGGGAAGATGAGGGAAAGAAGGGGAGCAGTTTCGTCAAGGGACTAGCGTGGAAGAACCATGGACATGGACAATAAGTGGGACTGACTTTGTGGGGAGTGGATGGGTGGGTGGGGAAGGGGACAGAGGGGAGGAAAAAGAAGATGGATATAATACAACAATAAAATTAAGTTGAAAAAATAAGTTATAATAGGACTTGTGCTTTTAGAACAACAGGCATTGCTAGGTGTGGTGAATTCATTTGATGTCATGTATCCTGCCCTCTCTGGATAGATGTTATTAATGAAGGAGACTAGCTGACAATAGCAGACAGCTCAATGTCTACTCTTTTTAAACATGTTGCAGAAACTATGTAAGTGCCAACATGTACTAAAAATGTTAAAAATATATCTGGTATAATCTTTGGACATAATATGTAGCCTTTCTAGCCTTATTTTTTTCTGTATCTGAATATCAAATATAGATTTTTCTCAGCAGAAATGTTTTAATTGCTCTATTTGCAATTAAAATAGTCATTCTTCAATGAGTAAAAATATATAAAGATTGTATAAAAATGATTCACAAGTTATAAGTGCATTGACATTAAAATGAATAAATATATATTTATTTTTATATATAGCTAGAAACAACTATGAGTGCCATTTATGCAGATACATTGACACTATTCTCGACTATCCTGATTTACACATTTCATATTAATTATAATAAAGAAACTTGTATTCACCTTTGTTTGCATTGTAAACCACTGTAAATAAATCTTAAATAGGATTTTGTAAATCAGCATAGTCCTCTGTTTTCCCTGATTTCAGGCTTTTGTCCAGAATTTTTGGTTTTCTCAATTGAGCATCAGGAAAATTTAACATGTCTGTGAGAAATAGACACAGACATAACTTTAACATATATGCAAATATTATGAAGTTATTTGCAAGTTGGTGATCATAAAACAGCAAAAATAAAGAATCATCAGCTGGCTACCAATGCCATGATCATAAACAGAATTGCATTCTCAATGAAAAACTGCACACCTGCCCCCTATGAATCCCCCATTCAGTTTCTAAGACCCTGGAAACATACATGGTACATTTCTTATTTAGTCTTTGACCTAAGTCAGGAAAAGTGTTCCTTTTTGCAGCAAATCAATAATTCAGCTTCTGCTGTCATCACCTGACAGATTTCATAGTTTGTACAGAGGGTAGGAGCCTTGAACATATTGATTTACTTTGAATGCACTTAGCACTATATTAACTAAACTAGAACTAAGATTTGAGTCATGCTAATAAACAACCATCAGCCCAGATTTATCTTGCTTTGGTTCTTTAACCACTGCATATGACTTTCTCATTCAGCAGCCTTGCTTAAGATGCCATGATTACGGTTAGCAGTTTTTATGAACATGAAAATGGTTCCTTCCTTTGTTAACTTTGAAGTGTTTTCTTACTGAATCCACATCAAAATATACACAAGTATTAACTTCATTAAGCTTACATTCAGATGATTTTTGCATCTATGTAGGCAGAAATACTATACATTTTTTATATTCTATTGTCATCTCCTATAGTTTATTCTTTCATTGTTTACTGCATCTTATAAATGGTAATATTATGATATCACTTTTAATGGAAATTCCCTTTTATTGCTATACATAAAGCAAATGACACAAAACAGTTACTTTGAAAGAGCTTATTTAAAATGATAAATTATTCACAAGGTTTGTTTCATGTTGGTTGGTGTGATTTCAGTGTCAAACAATACAGAACTTATTAAATCAATTATTTATTATATAGTTATTCAAGAGTCACATAATTTAAGCATATGGATACAGCAATTTGTAGATTGTTTATAAAATAGGAAACAAGAACTCACTGGCAGCTAATCATTAGATAATCATGGTGAGTACCAAAATATACCTTGTAATATAATGAAACAATACAATACAAAGTCTTGATCTTAACCGTAAGCACTGACAACTCTATGTGGGTACAAAAGTTCTGCTGTATTGGAGTTTGTCTTTACTGAAATTAATTGGAAGCTTGTTGAAATATAGTCATGCCAAATGAGAGGAGAGAATAAGTGTTACTATTAAAATGTAAATTTACAAGCAACCTACTATTCTAATACTATAACATTTATTTCATAGCAACTGAGTCTTACATTTTTAGTGAGTTTGTTTGGAGTACTTTATTTGTCATTTAAGCACAATTTCCACTAAATTCATTAGTTCTGAGGGTGTTTAATTGCATAGCAATATTTTTTAAAGCTTAAATTACCAAAAAGCCTTAGCTTTCAAGAGAATAATGATCATTCTACTTTATAATCCCTTTAAGCACAGACAACTAAGACATTTGAATAAAGAATCTTTATAGTAGTACATATACCCATATTTTCCCATGATGCTTCAGCAAATGTAATATTGAAATTAAAATATCAACAAGGAGGGATACATTTCACATAATGAATCCTTTGCTTAAAGAAGAGACCAAAAAGAGTAAGAGTAAAGATAATTTTATAGAGCAGTATTTGAGTAACAGCCTATTTAAGTTTCAAATAACATTTTTGTTTAATGAAGTACTTAATTATTCTATAAATAAGTATAACTAAATGTAAACCATATTTGAATATTGTGTTATTAATATTTGCTTCATAAATGCACAAACTATAGCAAAGTATAACAAATCTTGTCCTCAGAGGCCAGCTTTGTCCATCCAAACTACATACACACATACATACAAACAGATGCAAACATTCAAATACATTCAGACACACATACACACTCAGAACTGGTATTTGTTTTTTAACAAGTTGAAAAAGTGCATGAAAAAACTTTTTTTTAAATTTATATAGGATATAAATACCTTTGCAATATTCTTTTAAATAACTGTAATATTTATTTATAAATAAGCATTTGGCTATGTATAGGACAGTTAATGGGCTAAAGCCACATGTGTCCTTGCACATTTGCACATGTGTGTGCATGTGTGTGATACTAAACAAGATGATTGGAGTACAGTTTTCTTGTTTCCTTCCTCTAGGGAGATAAATATTTAAAGTGAGATATATTCCTTTTATATATAAAACAACCATGATTATTGAGAAATAGTACAAAATAAGCAACACATATCAGATAATGAGATGTCTTAAGATTTTCTATCACTAAAATAGCAATAGTATGATACATAAATGTATCACATCAAGGGTAAACACTTTAAACTTATACAAAGTTATAGGTTAAATGTCTATTAATCAAATAAATATTCAAGTAATTCCAAAGCCTCCTACTAGAGCAACTTTTATATGTACATATGTATATTTTGCCCCAGAAATTTGATTACCAGGTTAACAAATGTATTTATTTCTAAATATTAGGTAATATCTCAGTATCAACATAACTTGCATATCTCATATTCATTTTAGGTAACATTGTATTATTTGTTTTTATTATATCCCAATTATATTTTTTACTTTTAAAATTATGTATTATAATTTATTCTATAGTTATAATAAATGTAATATGTAGATATATGAGGTCTATCTGGAAAAAAGTCCAACTATAATTATTATAACAAGAACAGCAGGCAAGGAGAGTGGACTAGAACGTGCATTTGGGAAGATGCTGTTGAGTGAACATGTATACTGTGTAGCAGCTGCATTCAAAATGAATGAGTAGAGCAACGGATCTGCATTTCCATGAGCATTCCTCCATGGAAACTATTTGGATGATTGTTAGGCCTGAGGAATTGCTGTGTCTATGTATGGCTGGACCTTCCCACAGTGTCAGCTGAAGATATAGCCTCGAAGCTAATCTTGTTCCCAGAGCTCCGGAACACGGGGCCCCAACAATAGCCATCACAGTGATCCTGGGCAGAAAAATGTCCCCTGTTGGTATACGGCCTCTTTGTTGTAATGTGTCTAGAGCCTCCTTTGTTCCCAGGTGTACATAAGATGTAAGCTAGCAAGCACTGCTGCTGTACAGGGTGGACAAACCATGCGTGGATCACTGACACCCTTGCTCAAGCCACCTGGCCACCTGCAAAGGAGAGTTGGTGCTGGACGGCTAGACTCTCTCCCTCTCTGTGATCGTTAACCTAAGTGCAGCTGTGATAAAGGTGGGATAATCATGCGTGGGGATACCCACAGCCTTGCTGCCCAGCCTGTGAGGTCGTGAACCTGCTGCCTGCAATAAAGCATGTCAAATCTCCTGAAAGCTTCGTGGAAGTCCATGTTTATCACCAGACCAGGAGCCTACCCACTATCAGACTCTACTGGTCCAAAGCTCAAAGCTCAAGGACCTGACAATGATGCAGAAGGTCGCAGCTATGGGCAACTTGTGACTGGCACCATCATCAAGACAATGCGCCCACTCATGCATCATGTTATCTTGTGCAGAGATTTTTGGCAAAACAGCAAATCACCTAGGTGAACCAGCTCCACTAGAGCCCATGTTTTGTGTGCTATAACTTCCGGCTTTTCCCCAAACTAAAATCACCTTTGAAAGGGAAGCGATTTCATTGATGAGATTCAGGAAAATACAATGCAGCAGCAGATGGCAATTTGGAGACTGTGTGAGGCTTCAAGGTACCTACCTTGAAGGGGACTGAGGTGTCATTGTCCAATGTACAATGTTTATCTTGTATCTTCTTCAATAAACATTTTTGTTTTTCATATTACATGGATGGATACCTCCTGGACAGACCTTGTATATGTTATGTGTGTATATTCTTTATTCATATATCTATATCTATACGTATTCTTCATTATTATATTAATAAGTTATTATAATTAAGGGCTTTAGCCTTAAATCTACCCTTTCCCAGTGTACTTATGTGTTGGATCATGACAAGGAAAGAAGGAGGGCAAACAGCCTAGTCAGATCTTCTCGTAAACATAATAATGACAATGGAAGTGTGCTTGTCTATAACATCTTTTCAATTGGATTATCTAACAACCTGGAGTTCATAGACTTATGGAGCAGGATTCCCAGAAAAGTGTTCTGTATGCTATGTTTATGAATACGTGGACATATGTATGATCAAGTGCAGCAATCTGTGTTGGTTATGTGGTAGTGCTCTTTGCTCAAAGACCTTGTTTGTTATTAATTCTATTCATAACGCATCCTGGGTCTCCTTCCATGTATCCTCCATATCTCATAATTATGTGTATCTTTGAAATTATTAGTAAACTTGAGACTTGTTTTATACTAAACAGTTGGAAACATTAAAAATGAGTTTTATATTTAGCCAAGATTTTATTTCAAAAAATTGTCAATGGGGCCAGGACCTTTTGTGGTTTTGAGGTTATGCTGCTGTAACATAAACCTGTAATGCATTATTGAGTACCTTTCATTCCCATCTTGGCGTGACTTATATGATATGATAGTATGTGATTGTTTCAGCCAGAAAACTAGAGAGGAAATAGAGCAAAATTTATATTTTCCTAAAATAAACACTGACATGCCTTTGGGCTTATTCTCACTTAATTTCTCAGAATTAAGCAATATTTAAGGACTAAAATTTTGTCTTATTATGAAAAAAATTGGTTGAATATAATAATCTGTATGACAATCAAATTCAAATAAAGTATAAAAGAATCTAGAGCCCGGCTGGTAGCACAGTGGATAAGGTGCAAGCCTGCGAACCCAAAGGTCGCTGGTTCAATTCCCTAGCCAGGACGCATAACCAGGTTGCAAGCCAGGTCTTCAGCCAGGTCTGTGGCTGGAGGCAGGTGAAAAGCAACCATACATTGATGTTTCTCTCCCTCTCTGCCTCTCTCCCTTCCTCTCTCTGTGAAAATAATAAATAAAATCTTTAAACAAAATCTCTCCTGGAAAATCATTTAAAATAGTATAAAATAATCTAAATAAACCATTTACCACATTTTGCAATGAATTAAACTAATGTTTAAACAAAACAAATAATACAATGAAAAAATCTCATTTTACATAATACCCCATGTTTGTTTTAAGCAGAGAGGATTTCATTATCTGATACAGGTAAACATAGCAGGTAATCAAAATATTAAGGAAATCAGATAATTTATCTTCAATTGTCCCATCACATTGCTTTAAAAAATTGAGACCATTTTCAAATGTGCTAGAATAACAATGTCTGATGTAGGGAGTAAAAGAAGTACAGTTGACCCCTAAACATTAGAGGAGTTATGGGTGTTGACCCTCCACAGACATGAATCCTGATAACTTCGACTCCCCAAAAACTTAACTACTAATAGCCTATTGTTGACCATAAGCCTTACCGATTACATCAACAATTAACACATAATTTGTATATGTAATGTATAATGCATTCTTACAATAAATTATGGTAGAGACAGGAAAATGCTATCAAGACAACCATTAGAAATTTAAATACATTTATAGTACTACATGTAATTATTTAAAATAATTTTCATACAAGTGAACTCACACAATTCCCATCCATGCCATTCAGCTATAAAAACATTGCTTTCTTTTATGGACGTGGACCAGCACATAAATTATACATAAAGGCACTAACCTGTCTTAGGATCTACGGAGAAGTAGGGTTGTCCTTGGAGAATGCTGTAAACCACCCGGGCACTGTTTCCATAGGTGGGGTCATCTGCATCAGTAGCTGTCACCTGTAGAACAGAGGTACCTGTGCATTCAGGAAAACAAATTTTAGTGTGTTATGGTACTGAGCACATAAATACTATGTATACAGAAAAGAGTTATGCTGAAATTTCTACAGAAAGCTATAATGAATATGTTCCAGTAAATTTTATTTTTAGATTTGTCTGTCACATTTCTTGATTTTTTCCCCCTGCTATCAGCTGTCTTAAACAGGACTCAAAAATAGGCCCTAGCTGGTGGCACAGTGTATAAGGTACAGGCCTGTGAACCCAAAGGCCACTGGTTCAATTTCCAGCCAGGGCACATAACCAGGTCTCCAGCCAGGTCTCCAGCCAGGTCCGTAGCTGGAGGCAGGTGAAAGGCAACTATACATTGATGTTTATCTTCTTCCCTGCCCTTCTCTCTCTAAAAGTAATGAATAAAATCTTTTTAAAAAATAGAATATTTTATATTAGCTCTTTTGCGATGACTCTCTATGCACTGATATTATAAAAGGTCTCTTGACACACTTAATCAGGTTTGGGTTTTGTTGATGTTCAGGACTCAAATTGAACTTAACTGTGGGGCAAAATCAGAGTGGTGATGAGAGTGTCTACTGTTTGCTGCATGACTAGTCCGAAACCAGTGAGTGGAAAGGATCATGATTAGTTGGGAAGGTGAGTGAGTTGACATTAAATTATTTGCAGCATCAAAATAGTTCATTAAAGTCTTCTCCATAATGTATGCTCTCTTTATTTCTTACATTGGTGATTAATGAGACTCTTAACTGGTTCTCAAGGTTCAGTTAACATTCTTTTAGTCTCTTATACACAGTACCAGAATAATTATCCTTCCACAATGAGTATCAGCATATTCCAACCACACAAAATGTTTAGTGATTAAAATATATTTTAAAGTAATTTGTAAACTTTAAAATACATTTGCAGTACTACATTTGTGGTACATATGCTAGTTTATGTTTACACCTTTTTGACACATTATTTAAATGGTTAAATAAGTCTATCTAATATTTCAGTTGTTCCCAAATAAAACTGATCTAAGTGTAACATGACAACCATCTATTAAGGACTATACAAAATCACTATAGAATTAGAGGGTTAGAGCTCTCATTTATTCATAACATGTATTTGATGAATCATGTGCTAGTGCATGCTTGATATTTAATTTGCTTAACTAAAATATTTTACCTATTTATCTGGGTCATATATCAAATAAAAATATTTTCACAATCAAGTGAGCCTTTATAAACTTCTGCATTTATTTTGGTAGTTGGCAGTGGAAGTACTGAAAATTGCCATTCTTATTTTTAGTAATTACTTCATATATATTGATATGGAATACCTATTTTAGGTCTAATATCTGTTCAACTGCAAATGTTTACTTCCAGTTGAAATTCAGACACAACTTTAAGCAAAGCTTATTTTTTGCCTACAAGGGATCCTAGAAAACCTAAAATATTTACTATACCAATTGCACCTCAAAATTCTTAATACCAAATCAAAAATGTATATGATTTTTAATAATACACTATGATTATGTGCTCTAAATAGTATTTTTATGTTGAGATCCAAGAGAAATATAATTAGTCATTATGCACAACCCGAAGGGGAGTACTGTATCATATCTAAAAGAAATCTCTAATTATGGGTAATAATACATAATAGCAACACCAAATGTTAGGGAGAATGTTGAAAAATTACGTTACTCAAACATTGCTGATGGAGATATAAGTTTCACAGATTGTAATCAAACAGAACATACATTTAACATACAACCCAGCAAGTTGTACTCTTGAGCATTCATATTAAAGTAATAAAAATACATGCTCATATAAAAACCTGTTTATAAATATTCATGGTGGCAGCATTTGTAGTAGCTCCCAATGAAAACAACCAGGTGTCCGTCAGTGGGAAAATGACTAAACAAACTGTGTTCCATTCATACTATGACTTAACTGCTCAGCAACAAAAACAAATAGACTATTGATGTTTGTGAAAACCTAACTGAATCTTTAGGAAATTATACCCAGTAAAAAAGCCAATTCCAAATGGTTATATAATATATAATTTCATTTAATTAAGGTTCCTGAAATGATGCAGTTTTAGAAATAGATAACAGATTAGTAGTAGTTGCCACAGGTTAGGGGAGAAAACGTGAAAAAAGATCGGTTTGGTTATAAAAGGGGGACATGAGGTATCCTCATGATGTTGGAACTCTTCAGCATATTGTTGATGGTGGTTGGTATGTAAATATACAAAGGTGAGAAATTCAATACAACTAAAACACACACACAAATAAAACTAGAGAAATTAAGTAAGAATGGTAAATTAAATCACTTCAATAACCTGACTATGACATTGTTACCATAGGTAGTTAACTAGTTATTAATAAGAAAGAGAGCAAAGGGAATTCGATGTTGAGTTTAATGAACTCTGGAGCATAGCCTGCTGCCTGCTGGCTGAGACAGGAAGCTTCAGCATTGATAAATTCATGAACTCCAGGGGGCTCTGCCTGCCCTCCAGGTTGCTGGGGGTGCACCGGGAGGTGACTGACCATAGAGGCCTGTCAGTTTAACTAAAGGGTGGACCCATGGAAAGCCTGGTTGAAAGCTTGGGAAGTAGATTGGTTGTTTTGAAAAAGCTCTTGGTTATAACCCCAGGGGAACAAAGAATCTCTCTCTCTCCCTGTCTCCCTCTCTCTCTCTCTCTCTCTTTCTCTCCCTTCCTCTCTCTCTGTCACTTGGTGACCTGCATTCACCCTGTTCATTTGTGCTCTTGCTCTTACCCCTTCACACAACCATGTGGGTCTAGCAGCCACGTGAACCTGCAGCAGACCCACGTGAGCTCCAAAGGACTAAGCTTTATCATGAAACAGAAACTCTGGACATGAACCTTTGTTTTGGCTTTGATGAAAACAAAGTTGGAATTTTCCCATAAAGGGATGAAGATTGGGCACTGGAAACCTGGGGGCAGATTTATACCCGAATAAAACTTGCCAACCACACTACAGTCTGTTGTGTAGGGGGTCTGTGAAATGCTTTATTTGCAGTCCCACAGATGAGACTGATTTTCAGCAATAGCAATATCATGAAAAAGATTTGTAATATATTATCATTGGAAAAAACTGGGTAGAGGGTATAGGCATAAGGAAGCTCTCCATAGCACTTCTCATGGCTGCCAGTGAATCTATGATCACAAAATTAAAAGTAAAAAAAAAAAAAAAAATTATTTTTGCCTCAATGCTAGTCCATTCTTAGAAAGACTTGTTTGTGTGTAGCAGTGTAGCATGAATTTTCACATTATGGCACCACATGTTCTGGCTTTATTGTACTTTCCAGAGCTAGTTACATGTAAAGTATCTCTTCCAACTACTAAGTATAATTATTACCATTATACAATATTAATGACATTTGCTCCATCCCCAATAGTCATCTCTCCAACTTGTTCAGACAAAACTAGTAAGTAGATATTTACAGATAAAGGTTGAGTTAGGAGACATTTTCATTGGTGCTTCATTGAAAAAAGTCTCTAGTAATTTCCTGTCAGGCTATAAAAGCAGATAAAATGATGAAAAATTATTCCAGTCAAATCTTTGATCTGATTGGGAAAATGTTGACAGTACCTGGCACACAGAGAGAACTTAAATTCAAAACAGAGAAAACAATTGTTAAATAATGGCCATTACGAAACACACTTCTAAAACCCCAAGTGTTTGAAACTTGCTCTGGTCTTGGGTTAGTGATTTACGTCTAAATCGTTTTAAATGTCTTAAAAGAGTCCCCAGTCAACCACTTCGTGGAGAAAGCTGAGAAAACTAAACAATGCGAGCTCACCCCTCCTTAGGCTGGTTCAGCACAGGAAAGAGAGAGTTCTGCTTGGCTTGAGGTGTCTATAAATGTCCAGCCTTGATGAGCTGAGAAGCATAAATGGAATGACATGTCAAATAAAGAACAGAGGAAAGGAGAAAGAAAAGAAGGAATGGTAGCCTGGAAGTATTGACTAGGGGGTGGTTTAAAGTAGAAGAAGAAAGTCAACTACAGAAAAATGGTTCAGGGGAAGAAACAGAAATATAATTGTCCTCTACCGTGGTCAAAAAGTACAGTTTTTAACGTATTTCAGTACTGTACATCTCACAGGTATTAGGCAGTTCAGTTTGCCTATGAAACAAGGAACAGCAAATTATCTGTCTCATTGTACTTTGGTGGCACCTGAAGGTATCATGCTGACACTTGGAGTATACAGACTGCACAGATCTGCAGAAAGTCAGCTTGCCTTAGCAGAAAGCATCGGGAGAGATAAATGGCAGGGGTAGAAAATAAACACCTTGCTCACTGTTCAACAGCTTCTTACAAAGAACTAATAAGGGAGTATCAGGCCAAAAAAAAAAAAAAAATCATGCTAATTAAAGTTCAGAGGAAAATATAAGAACCACTTATATTTTCTGGGAAGTATTTTTACATGAGATAAAAAGGCTTTCCTTTTCATTAAAAATACATAAGCCATCAAAAAATTAAAACTCTGTAAGGTATATGTTGTAGGTTGAATTATTTCTCTTGAAAATTTATATGCTCAAGTTCTAACTTAAAAGGAGACCTTATTTGAATATAGGGTCATTGTTGATATGTAATTAGCTTAGATGAGGTCATTCTGGAGTACAGTCGGCCCCTAATCTAGAATGACTGGGTGTCCTTATAAAAATGGAAAATTGGAAGACAGACCAAAAGGCAGGCACACGCACACCACACACAGTGAAGTTTACGTGAAGATGAAGGCAGAGGTTAGGGGGATACTTCCACAAGCCAAGGGAGGCTGAGGATGTCCAGAAAACTACCAGAAGCTGGAGAAAAGGCTTGGAATGAATCCTTCCCTGGTGACCGGAAAGACAGCATGGTTTACTGTCATCTGGACCTTAGACTTCTAGCTTCAGGGAGAATGAGACAATAAATCTCTGTTTAAGCCCTGGAGTCTGTGATGCTTTGGTACAGCACACCTAGCAAACTACTACAGTGTGTTTGTTACAGCTGCAATGAAAAGAATAACATTTATTCTTAGAATTCATGGATGCTTCTTTAACAGAGTCTGAACAAGAGTCTGCGGTTACAAAAAGGAAAATGCTGAAGACTATCCTATACTATTTGATACCAGATATATCATAAATAAGGTAAAATCAAAAGTTAACCTCATAAGTAGAAAGATTATTAAAGTAGGTAAAAATAATGGTATTTGATCTTTTTCTTTTCAATGTATGGTTGCCTTTCACCTGCCTCCACCTACAGACCTGGCTGGAGACCCGGCTTGTAACCTGTTTGTGTGCCCTGGCTGGGAATCGAACCAGCGACATTTGGGTTCACAGGCTGGCACTTATCCACTGTGCCCCTAGCCAGGGCTTGATTTTTTTGGCATTAGGCTCTACTAGTAATCTACCCCATTGGCATTTTTAAATAAAATAATGAACCATGTTTGTTGGTAATTTTAATGAAGAATTTTTATTCTTGGTTAAAAATTTAAGGGAAAAGTCATCAACATTTACATATCTAGGTTTGAGAAAAGTATCCCACTTTGGACCACTTAATTTCTTTATTCATATTAAGTGTTGTATTTGCATACAATGTGGAAAAGAAAAATAATTATTGTCCTCTACTGTGCTATATTTCCAAATGAAAATACATAAAGTGATATCTAAAAGCCAATTATTCCAATAAAATACTAAAATGAGAATGTACTTTTCTCTGAAAATTATTATATGAATTTGGTCAATAGACACTAAATCAACAGCCCCTTTCTTACATATCCACTTTTGATCAAAGAAAACTTTTAAAGTGATGTATAAACTTCTTGAAATTTGTACAGCTCTTTCCATTAGAAACAATAACCACAAAAACACTGCATTATATTTAGCTATTTGGAATATAATTGTTTCATGGTAAATATTTCCTATGGCATACTCTTCAGTGTTCCCTTGTGTGGATCAGCATCCCTCAGTTGATGTTTTATAGAAATCTCAAAGAGATTTAAGTACATAAAAAAGCTTTCAAGATATCTCTTTCACAAAATAACCTTAGGTCTTGATTCCATTGGGGATTACCCTATTTCATTCTTTTCATTTGCTTTCTTTCTATACTACAGCTTCATACAACACACATTTTGTGAAGTTTCATCATCAATGAGAAGCAGAAAGAGTGGACTTGCTTCAATGTCTCTAAAGACCAATTTGAAATACTCAATAAAGCATTTTGATACAAAGCAAATATTCTCTGAGATTGCAGATTGTTAGGCGCGACTAGTTAGGGTTCACAGCTCTGATAAAATCTCCAGTGAATGAGGGCTGAGCCAGAAGTTTGAGCAAAAATAAGCTGAGAATTTATGAAGGCTGAGAATCTTTTTCTGAAGAAATCTCTCAAGGCTTAATTCTCAGAAGATTTTTTAGGGACTTCAAAAAAGCAATAGTCATCAAGCTACAACTTAAATTTCATTCAACACAGAAGGACTGTAATTTCACCAAACAGAGCAATAATGGAGGACTCTAGTCATTGTGTAATTTGATAACAGTTTTGAGTATTCAGCCAAGAGTCATCTGATAAAAAAAATACTCTGCAATAACACATGTGAAACAACCAGACATCAAAACAAAAGTTACTGTTTTGTGTATTTTAAACCATATCTATTGCTAATCTGTGTATTTTAATTGGATCTTTCTTCTAACAATACTTAGTATTAAATACCACATTTCTCAAGTCAATTTGGAATTATGTTCCTTAAGCGGAAAAATAATGAAGAAAATAATATATATTGAGTGCCAATGATATGGAAAGCCCTCTGCTACATGCCATTTAATTTAATAGCAGGATCAAACTATGGAGAAAATTACATGTAATACCATTTTACAAATGTAAGCACTGAGATTCCAAATGTTACACAGTTGACAACTGGAGAAGGGAGCATTCAAACCCGAGTCTATCTGTTATGAGACATGACATTCTTTCCCATATACTCTTTTGCTCCACTCAGTCATGATTTGTTGAATCCTGTTTAATTGTTACGTTATCTCCTGTCTTTTTCCTGTTTGCTCCCTGGGTGGTATATCATGGCAGTCCAGATGTATCTGTATGGCATGAGTCAACATTGCATTTCATCCCCTATTACCAAACTCCAAGTCCACAGGCATATCTTTGTCAAATAAGAAAGCGTGGTAGACTAGTTGGGAGGAGGCAGGGGAGCAACTCCTACATACTGACAGCACCTTTATGCTTTTCCACCAGCCTTGCAGATCGCCCACAGTTCTCTCAATCACAGAATACAGGAAAAGGCTATTTCCACCAGTCTTACGTATCTTCTAAATACATTTTCATGTTGCTCTCAGATGAATACCACACCCTGTTCTGTCCTGTTTGCAGGAACCAAGCACCTGTCATTGATATTGATTAGCCTTCCCTATCAACTGAACAATAGTAGGTGCTAGAGGGAAAATAGGAAACAGAAAAAGAAGCTTCCTTTTCTCTGTCTCCCTCCCTCTCTGTGTTTCCTCCTCTTCCTGCTTTGAGTGGTATCCCTGGTAATGACTCCATTTCTTCCATGGTGCCAGCTCCCCACTCAGCTGCCCTCTGCCCTGGTCCTTGGGACAATGACTAGCTCCCAGGGTCACACATCATTTCCCTCTTAGCCTTAGTTTAAAGGTGCCGTACCCCTTAACTGGTTGCTTCCCAATCCATGAATTGTTTTTTCATGTCTCCTATCGTTTATATAACATTTCCCATGCACAAAGTTCCTTCTATTGATCTAATTAGATGTGAATTTGTTTTTCAAGATTAAATTTTGATTACTGCATAAGGTATTAACAGGTTTCTGAATATCTTTCATTACTTTTATTAGAACTGACTGTATTTTACCAAATGTAATTGTTACGTTCTGTGCTTAAATCTAATTTCCCTATCTGGAAAGGATTTCATCAGAAAAAAAAAATGACTGGAAGTTCAGCGCTGTTCTGAAAAATGTTGTATTGTTTCAACATTTTATGTAACAATAACAAAAATGCACAAATAAATTCAAAAACCAAATAAATAGAAACTTCAAAATAGAATACCAGGAATGTAAATATTGTATTATTGTTTGTTTACAATTATATTTCAAGAGAGTTTCATAAAAGTACAAATATGTACTCTTAATGTATTATACATGGTTATTACATTTGTGTTAATATATGTGATTATGTACACACACATACAGTTGACAGTCTATCTTTGGTTTCAATATTAAAGAAAAACTCCAATATATTAAATTTTACCAGTTACCTGATTTCTAAAATATTATAATAACAGAGTCCTGATATTTTAAAGTTACCAAAAAATAAGAAAATAGGACAAAACCATATAGATACAAATTAAAAGCCTCTTTAACAATCATGCCTAATTTCATCAGATCCAATATCATAGTATAGCAACTCTTCTTTTGTCTTATGACTTCTTCTTTCATTATAATTTTTAATTGTCTGATTTTCTCACAATTGAAAAATATTGTTACACCATAATTAAAAGATGATGTATACACTACATTTAGATGATTTCCCAATACCTTAATCTCGTAATTTTAGTTACATGAATACTTTTGGTTCTGGTGGTACTACATTTAGCACTATATACAAAATGGTTAAATCCCTATATTCTGCTTCATTAATTTTCACAGCTAATATTTTACCACTAATGACTTACTATGAAAAATATGTATTTCACCATTGATTTTTGTCAGTTATATATTTGAAGTCTGTATAGTACACAACATTATATTCTGTTTTCCTCTACCCCAAAAAATGACTTCAGTGCCTTTTCTGTGGTTTGATTTGAAAGACTGGATAGAGAACAAACAAATAGAGACCATATAGAAAATGAAACTCTGACCCATAGTTTGCAGCAACCAGCCCAAGAAACTCACCCCTTATCTGTAATAACCAGCTCACTTAGAGATATCTCTAAGTCAGACTGGTAAGAAGTCAAATGGCTCACTAGCAAATATTCAGGAAGCCAAGTAATACTCAGCCCTGAAAAACCAGGACTTGACTAGTAATTTCTAGTTTTCCTAAATGTTTCCCTACTCCTAACTTAAGATCAACCATATAAAGCCAAATACGCATCCTTAACCAGTTACACAGAATGCTCTGCTTCAAGTTAGCCCACCTACAGCTTCCCTGTGCCAGCAGCCTCTGTTCATGCTACACTCAAAATCCTTATTTTTGTCCACTATGAAGCCCCCGCACTCTGCCTGCCTTTGAGTCTCTGCCAAAATGCAAACTCTGAACGAACTGCCTGCTTGTTCTCATTCAGTTGGCCTAGCCTCATATCCACAGAATGTTAAGGCAAAACATCTACTTGCAGAAACTATGGATCTTGGGAGGACTTGCAATTAAGACAGAAATCAGGCCACATGATCAGCAAGGGCTGAACACTGACCATCTGGTAGGTAACAGCAGGAATCTATGATGCCATCAGCATGCCTTCCTCACTCTTACTGAGATTCACCCCATGCCTATTGCTCTGCCTTCACTCTATACTTCATTACTGTCCCTTCACTCTCTATCTGACTCCTAGAAAATGAAGAAAAGTATCTAAAATACTGTTTAAAGAAAGTAAAAATAGAATTAAAAAGCAATTTCAACTAAAAAGTTGAATTTATAGCACACCTATGTTTTCTGGGTGGAATTTCAACAGTACATGCTCTAATGCAGTGATTTGTAAAGTGGATTCAACTGATGGTGAAAGAATTTAGTCCAGTGAAGTAATTTCTATTATAAATTAATTAGTTCTTTTGGGGAACCCAAATCTAGTCTACTTTCATAAAAATGGAGAAACTTAGGAATCAGAAATAGCATAAAATATAATCTCGCGGATCACATCAACCATTAAACAAAAATGAAAAATTAGATTGGTTCATGTATTTTTCTTGATTTATAGTAACAAATTTAATTGTATATAGGAAAATAATATTACTGCATGAAGCAATAATGAATTTTACCTGATATCAGAATACTGGTATTTAAAAAATTAAGAGGCTGTATTTCTGAAAATCTTTTAGATAAAATTATAGGTAAAATGGTCAACATGTAAGTAAAATGCTAAAAATACTCAATAAATATTTGCAGACTGCTATTTCAAGTGATGTATTTTCAATTATAGAATAGAGCAAAATTAAAGTAATAGAATCTGAGCCTCCTCTTTAAAAACCCTAACATTCTGGTACATTTACACAATAGAATATCATGCAACAGAAAGAAAGAAGGAACTCCTACGTTTCACAACAACATGGACAGAACTGGAGAGTATTACACTTAGTGAAATGAGCCAGGCAGCAAAAGACAAATACCATATGATCTCACTTAATACAGGAAACTAATGAACAAAGCAAACAGATGAGGAGAATGAAACCACAGGCATAGACAAAAAGGAGCAGAATGAAGGTGTCTGGAGAGAGGGGGAGAGCTGGGGGAAAAAAGGTGAAGAGGCTAGTCAAGGAACTAGTATGAAATATGTACATGGACACATGGACAATAGGGTGGGGATTGACTGTGGGAGAAGGGGAGGTGGGTGGGCCAGGGAAGAGCAATGGGGATAAAATGGGACAAATGTAAATCTGGCTCTAAAATTGCATGATAAATATTTTGTCCCATTCCATAGGTTGCTTTTTCATTTTGTTGATGGTTGCGTTTGCTGGGCAGATATGAATTCCACTTTTTAAATTTTGCTTTAGTTACTTTTATTTTTTGGTGTCAAATCCAAAAAACACTGCCAAGACTGATGTCAAGGAGCTTACCCCTATGTTTACTTCAAGGAGTTGTACAGTTTCAGGTCTTACATTCAAGTCTATAATCTATTTTTCGTTGATTTTTGTATATGGTGTAACATAAGGTTCCAGTTTTCCCAACATCATTTATCAAAGAGACTATTCTTTCTCCACTATGTATTCTTGACTCCTCTGTCAACAATTAGCTGACCATAATGCATGCGTTTATTTCTGGGATCTTTATCATGTTCCATTGATCTATGTGTTTGTTTTTACATTGATACCATACTGATTTGGTTAATATATCTGTATAATATACAATAGTTTGAAATCAGGAAATGTGATACCTTTATCTTTGATATTTCCCAAAATTTCTTTAATTCATGATTTTTAGTGGTTCTACACATATTTTGGTATTGATTTTTATATTTCTTTGGAAAACCTCATTGGAATTTTGAGTGATTGCACTGAATCTGTTGATGGCTTCAGGTAGTACGGACATTTTACCAATATTAATTCTTCCAATCCATGAACATAAAATATCTTTCCACTTATATGCATTTTCTTTAGTTTCTTACATCAGTGTATTACAGATTCACTGTACAGACCTTTCACCTCTTTGGTTAAACTTACTAGATTTTATTATTTTTGACGGATGTATAAATGGGATTGTTTTCTTAATTTCTTTGGATAGTCTTTTGTAAAATGGATGATGTTTTGAGCCACCAAGTTGTAGCTTGGTTTGTTACAAAACAATAGCTCAACTGACCCAGACAAAAAGTTTTAAGATAAAAACCAAGCAGGAAAAAAAAAAGTATGAAACTGAGATATTTTTGTCCAATTTATGATTTATCAGTTGTCCTATGCATTCTAACTTACCAAGGATGAGTGCAGTGTCAGCCTCCCATTACCGAAATGGTCTCATTTGGAAGGATATGCCCCAGGGTAAAGATTTTAAAACAGCTATTAGAATCCTGGGAGATATCCAGAGTGCAGCTCCCAAGGTGCTTGCGCCACACTAAATCAGGGCCCCTACAAGTGGGGCAATAAAGTAAGCACGCACAGCTGCTGTCTCTCCTGGTTGCTGTGAGACAAGGAGCAGGGCTGCGAATGGACACCCGCCTGCGGGTTTGAGGCAGACCGGGGACAAAGACCACATGAACAAGATCAGGGGTGTTTCAGTACATCTCCTAAGTCAAGGAACCTTGCAGAATCAAAGGGTCAGAGAGTAAAACTTTATATCTACTTTTAATATCCCAAGCTAGGTTTTATACGCCATTAAAATTAAAGTTTTTAAACCGTGTACACAATTTTAATTATTTCTATAATTTGGTACGATTTTAAAATGCTTTTTAAATCGTGCTGAAGTTTAGGTAAAATAATGTTTCTGTTAGTTGTAACATTTATTTTCCAGATTAGGTTGTGATGTGGTATGGTTTTCTTTGAAACAACATCTAGATATAAAGCAATTTAAAAAAATTAAAGTGACTGCAATGCAACCAAAATTAAATTTGTACTAAAAATTACTGATTCTTGTTGCAAGCAAGATTATAATTGCAGAAATATGGGTAAACTTACAAAGAGAAAATGCAAAGTTACTATTATTGTTTTCAAGAAGATTTAATGATATAATTAAAATAAACTTTCTCAGCTTTTTGAAAATAATATATGCCATTGTAATACAGCTAGATGGCTTAGGACTTATAATGCCCTTTTAACCCGAGAATGACAATATTATTTACAATATAAATTTTTTTTTCAATGTACAGTTGTGTTTCATCTGCCTCTAGCCACAGACCTAATTGGAGACCTGGTTTGCAACCTGGTTATGTGCCCTGGCTGGGGAATTGAACCTGCGATTTTTGGGTTCACAGGCTGGTGCCTTATCCACTGTGCTACCAGCCAGAATCATAATTTTATTAATTCTATCTTCATTTCTAAAATGTTTACATGAACTTAAATGCCAACTTCACAAGAGGGTATAATTTTATCTCATGATTAGTTTCCTTTTTGTGTTATATGACATTGAGCAATATTGACTTTTTATTTCATATTGTCTTAATTCTGAAAAATTAGACATTTAGTAAAACAATATAAAAGCAAATTAAATAAGTGCTTTTATATGCCCTGGTTGGTGGCACAGTGGATAAAGCACCAGCCTGTGAACCCAAAGGTCCTTGGTTTGATTCCCAGCCAGGGTACAATAACCAGGTTGTAAGCCAGGTCTCCAGCCAGGTCCGTAGCTGGAGGCAGGTGAAAGGCAACCATGCATTGATTTCTCTCTCCCTCTCCGTCTCTCTCTCTCCCCCTCTCTCTAAAATAATACATAAAATCTTTTTTTAAAATAGTACTTTTATAGCATAAGTTGTAGGATATGATAAAGTCATCAAAGCTGGAATGATTATGTAATGCATTTCACAGAAAAAAGTATTAAATATATAATGATAAAAATCCTTTTCCTGGGACTATTAGGATGTATTGGCTCTTATACTGTCATTCTGTTCACATATGTCCACTTTGTTTGAGTATTTTAATTAATTATTTATTTATTTATTTTTAGAGAGATGGGAAGGAAGAAAGGCAAAGAGGAAGAGAGAAACATCAATGTATGGTTGCCTTTCACCTGCCTTCAGCTAAGGACCTGGCTGGAGACCTGGCTTGCAACCTGGTTATGTGCCCTGGTTGAGAATTGAACCAGCAACCTTTGGGTTCACAGGCTGGCACCAATCCACTGAGCCACCAGCCAGGGCTTTAATTTGAATATTTTTAGGCAAGTAATAAAAAAGAGCAGTATGACAGATAGTAGCTTACTAGACACCCATCATATTTCAAATGATCTTTATCTAAATTCATGCAATAAAAAGGGAGGTTTATTTTTTAATGAAAGTCATGACTTAAAGTAGCTTCGCCATTATTATTCATTCAGCACATATAACTTATTCAAATGTTTACTTTGCTGTTTTCAGCATAGTGTGTATGTGAATATAGCGATTAATATATACACATGAAAATTGCTATCTGGTCCCTGGTTGGTGTGGCTCAGTGAATTGGCATCCATCTGCGAACCTAAGTGTTGCTGGTTCAATTCCCAGCCAGGGCACATAACTAGGTTGCAAGCCAGGTTTCCAGTCAGATCTGTGGCTGGAGTCAGGTGAAAGGCAATCATACATTGATGTTTTCCTTCCTTTCTTCCTCCCTCCCTGCCCTTCTCTCTAAAACTACTGAATACAAATCTTTAAAAATAGAAAAAGAAAAAGAAAATTGCTACCTGGGTTGACAATAGTATTTGTTCATAAAATATATGACATGCATGAGCATTCTAACACAATGGCATTCTCTTTGGAAGTGACTATAAATTTAATGAAATACCACATTCTCCAATTCATGATTCAATTTTGAAATATTTTTATTTGTTTATCTTGCATGTTTCCTAGGGTAGTGTGTCTCAACTGAGAGCAATTTTGTCCCCAGAGAGCTCTAGAAATGCCTGAACACATCATGATGTGGTGTAGTTGGAAGGGTGCCACTGATATTTAGTGGGTGGGGACCCGGGAACTGTTCAACACCCTGAACTGCACAAACCAGCTGGCACAACAAAGAATTATCCAGTCCAGGTGTCAATAATAACAAGATGAAAAAATCCTGCACTATAAACTCAACAGGGAAGAGAGGAATATTTTGCATCATTGCATTCTCTATGTGAAATGCCTTTTCTTTTCTTTCTTTTTGGTCCAACTGACAAACCCCTAAGTGTTATGTTACATTCATAGAGAATGTCTTATCTAATATGCCAGCCAGACTCTGTTCACTCTACAGTTCCCCTATATTTTGCTTATCAAAAATTATATTGACATTTTCTATTTCTATGTCTATAAGTTGCTCAAATTTAGGATGTTTTTTGTTTGTTTGTTTTTGTTTTTAAGATTTCACTCATTATTTTCAGAGAGAAGGGCAGGGAGGAAGGTAGAAAGGGAGAGAAGCATCAATGTATGGTTGCCTTTCACCTGCCTCCAGCTACAGATCTGGCTGGAGACCTGGCTTGCAACCTGGTTATGTGCCCTGACTGGGGAACCAAACCAGTGACCTTTGGGTTCGCAGACCAGTGCCAATTCATGGAGCCACATCAGCCAGGGTGAAGGATAATTTTTATTTTTTGCCATTTTATTACTAGCTACCAGCACATTACATGCTTTCAATCTTTCTCCCTCTCTCTAGAAAGTCTTGAGAGATACATAAGGGGAGAAAAAAATATTTTTGTTTTTTTAAATACTGGATGATTCAAAACTCAATAATTGATTATATAATAAAATAATAATTTTATAAGGTATCATGCTGGGGAAAGTTTTGATGCCATCCACCTACACTGTTCACCTATATGTTTGTGTGTTTCCTTCACATATTTCTTATGTATATCTCACACATTCTAAACACACACTTATTTTCTAAAATAAACTGAGGACTATCCCAAATGCATTTCTAAAATCCTTCTCTTACTCAAATAGTAGAGATCTCTGTATGCCAGGCATGCACATACAAATCCATTCACTTTAAGGCTTCATAGGGAATCTGTACCTGATTGAAGAGGTATTTATTTGAAAACTTCCTTATCAGTGTACTTTAATGTGTTTCCACACATTTTAAACAATACTGAAGTGGGCACTCTTTTACATATACCTATCTTTTCACATCCACATGAATGTATTTACAGAATAATTCTCTACCATAGAGCTTATCCAACAAATGAATATGTTCTTTTAAAAATATTAATAGATGCTGGAAACAGCCTAAGTGCCTGTCAGTGGATGATTGGATCAAAAAACTTTGGTACATTTACACAATGGAATACTACACAGCAAAAAGAAAGAATGAACTCCTAACCTTTGCAACAACATGGATGGACCTAGAAAGTATTATGCTTAGTGAAATAAGTCAGTCAGTGAAAGACAAATACCATATGATCTCATCCATTATAGGACAATAATGAACAAAACAAACAACAAGCAAAACAGAACCAGATATGTAAATACAGTGAATAGGCCTTCAATGGGCAGGGGGAAGGGGGACAGGGGGAAGGGGGGAGAAAGAGGCAAAGAAGGGGAGCAGTTTAGACAAGAACCTAGTATGGAAGAACCATGGGCATGGACAACAAGTGGGATTGAATTTGTGGGGGAGTGGGTGGGTGGGGAAAGGGACTGAGGGGAGTAAAAAGGGGATGGACGTAATACAACAACAATAAAATTAAATAAAAAAATAAAAATAAAAATATTAATAGATATTGCTAAATTACCTTCAAAAAACTATGATAATGTACCCTTCTGCTAATAGTTCTGCATATTAAGAATTTTGTGATTATTAAATCTGAATACTTGGTAGGTGAACACTGGTATCTCCCCTCCTGTGTTATTTCTTAAATTACCAGTCAAATCTGAGATTGTAGAGGGGATTAAAAAAGATGAAATATTGCTATTTGTGACAATAGGGATATATCTTGAGGATATCATGCTAAGTGAAACAAGTCTGACTGAACAGTCTAAAAATAGTATGATTCACTTATACATATTGGAATCTAAAAGAAAAAAATAAATGAACAAAACAAAAACAAACTCACAGATGCAGACAACAGAATGGTGATTATGAAAGGGGATTAGGGGTGGTTGGACAAGGAAAATGGTTAAGAATGTCAAATATACGGTGATGAATAGAAACTAAACTTTTGGTGGTGAACCCTCTACAGTGTATATAGATACGTAATTGCTGCTTACCTGAAACTATATATTGTTATTAATCAATGGTACCTCAGTAAACAACAAAAAAAGAAACAGAAAGTGCTTTATGTAATAAAAATTAGTCCTCTGTTTGCCATGCATGATGTTTACATGTATTTCAGTCTATTTTTCACCTTACTAGGCTTAGCATTATTAGGTAGCATCTATAGTTTCAATTACTCACTTAAATTCATCTCTTACTTCTTGTTGGTCCTTTATTTAGACCCTCAGTGGTTGTATTTATATTAGCAGATTGAAATTTTCTGATTTTATTGTTTAATCATATATTTGTCAATTTCTGTGTTCTTAAGCATGGGGAAAAATATACTACTTCACATTGTCTGAATATCATGAGCATATCTGGTCCTCCCTCTAAACTCCACTCCTTAACTCAGTAGATGAGGCTACTTTTCAATCCAGAAAGTGCCCTTGGACTACTCCATTTGCCTCAGTGCCCACCATCCACATCACAAAGATTTTTTACTACTTTGGTAAACATACCTACCTGAAACCTGTCTATTGTCTTCATCCACATTGTGTCTACTGTACATATTTTGAGGTTGCCAGAGGTTTTGTTTATTTGTTTGTTTTTAAACACAGGCCTGTTAGACTCTGTAGGTTTTTGTTTTTGTTTTTTTTAATTATTTTTGTTTGTTTGTTTTTTACTTTTAGAGAGAGGGGAAGGGAAAGAGACAGAAAGGGAGATAGACATCAATGTATGGTTGCTTTTCACCTGCTTCCAGCTGTGGACCTGGCTGGAGACCTGGCTTGCAACCTGGTTATGTGCCCTGGCTGAGAACTGAACCAACACCATTTGGGTTTGCAGGCTTGTGTCTTATCCACTGTGCCACCAGCCATGACCCAGGTTTTAATTTAAGAATAAATAAATTACTATTTCCATACTTCCAATCAATTATAAATTTTTCTCTTTATGGTATTTGGCTATGTAAAAAATCCCATCTCCTAAACAGAAGGGATGCTATCATAACACCAAGTTATCCTAATGGGTCAAATATAAGATCTCTACCTCTCACTTAGTAAACTGTATGGCTTCTGGAATACCCACTTTATTATTGTAATTTTTCAAAAATAGCTTGATCTAGATTTTAATTTTTAACAAATTAAAAGAGTAAGAGCTCAGAAAGTAACACTCCGCCTATATTAGAAATCTTCCCAGTTGTACTTCTAACTAAACACACACTCCTGGGCAAATTACTGCAGTCTATGTAGCAGTTTCATCCGCTGTACAACAAAGATAACTAACTCTGCCCTCATGATGATGGAAACATAAAGTTATTGCAAATGGCACATGGTGCCTGACACATGATCAGTGCACCATAAATATTCCTTGGACCTATTTCAGTAAATATTAGCCTTGGGCCCTGACAAAACCAACTTGTTGTTCTGTGGTGATAGATTTTAGATTTTCTGCATAACTTAAAGTCTAAATTCAAAATGTCCAATCTCCTTTTATCCACTGATCAGGACCTGTACGGTGACAATTGACTCTAGAGTTGGTAACAAGCAAGACCGCCATATGTGAAAACTGTTAGCTACTCCACAGGCAGAAAGACCATTGCTGCCCTAGCAAAACTAACTGGAATCATCAAGAAAGGCGAGATGACTTCATGTATTATTTGCAAGTCAAGGCAATGAACAGAAAATGACATTGCTGTTTCTTATCTGATGCTGAATCGTTTCTCACTATTCCTTCGGATTCAGTAGTATTAGGTCCAAATCTTTGCCTATTATGTCCATGCCGAAACAGAATTTTTCCAAGTACTGGTTCAGAACCAGTGTACCTGCCTGTATCTGAGACTGAGTGAAAGCACTGAAGTAGAACGAGGTTTACTTTTCTTAAGAAAGGCTTTGGGATGGGCAGCCTAGGGCTGGAGCATTAGTTCTGCCATAGCACCTTTCCTCCGGGCCCTGTTATCTTTCTGTTTCACCTCGCTTAGCAAGACACTCTGCTCCAGTAGTTTCCATCAGCAGCTGCATTTTTGAACTTCTGCATTAGAGCGGCAAAAACGGAAAACAGCTGTGGGTGACATATGTGTGCCACCTAAGTTTTTAAATCAGGAAACCTACATCTCCCCTGAAAGCTGCACCTCACTGGCCTCCACTTGCATCTTGCCAGCCAGAATGAGGTCACATGGCCACTCCTAGATGAAAGACAGAGATGGAAGATGATGCTTAACTCTTCATCGTGGTAACTCTCCATTGTGTCGAGTCCCCCTGCTTAACACTGAGTTATTTTAATAATGCAGAAGAGCTGATAATTAGATAACTTACAGTGTTTACCTAAAGGTAGTAAATACGATCCTCTTATTTGTAACACATGCCATAGTCCTGCATCTATTCAGGAAGCCTGGCAGAAAACTAACTGCCCCAGATCAGCAGATGCCTTGTCACTCATCCTGAGAGCCTTTACAGGGGGGCTGGCACTCTTCTGTAAAAGGCCGCCCAGGAAATGTTTCAGGCTTTGTGAGCCAGTCCTTACTGCAGCTGACCCCTCTCCCACAGCAGTCCCCAGATTACCACAGGCAAGGTTTTAATGAATGGATATGACTGCGTTTCAGCAAAACATTATTTACAAAAATGAGGGGGACGCTGGGTTTGTCTCCCTGTCACCATTTGCTGGTCCCTGCTCTACAATATCATGAGGTTTGAATTTCTAAAATTAGAGGTAATGGAAATATTACCTATTGTTAAGCACCCTCTACGAAGTGAGTTTCTCTTTTTACTTTCACATCACATTCTATAATTCACATAACGGTGTGCATTAGATGTTACTATGATCATGTGAATGTATTTGGTTTTTCACAATGAGTTCACACACACATACACACACACACATACACACACACACGCACACACACACACGTTCGGCCTTTAGCTTAGGGCCTAAGTAGTACAGAGACTTAAAACCTATTCTCATGTTCTGTTTTTTCCTCTACTACTTTTAATATTAAATAGTTCTCATTCAACCATACTCATCTCAGTAAAAAAATCTGGAAATACTGCTTGTTTCCCATTTTTATCCTACTTTGTAAGCCCTAGATAAGGATTTTGAAATATCCTGACTTATTCTTTCCTCCTCAAACTGCAGCCTTCGCTGCACCAATTTCTTTTGGCTGTGTGATTCTTAGGCTGTACGGTATCCTTTAGCATCCTCAAATGTCGCTGCTAAGAATTAACTTTGTTCATAGAAAGACACACACACACCTCCACACATACACACACATACTCTACACTCAAAGAATTTCAGAGTACATTGCTGATAATTATCCTTACCTTCTCATTGTCAGTGACTCTCTGATCTCCCTTCTGATTCATTTCAATTCTTTTAATGTCAACCATTTTCTCAAATGCTTTTCTAAAGGTACAAAAATTATATACTTTCTGGATCTTTCTTTAAATAATTTTTACCCTGACAGATGAATCATGTTTTGACACAGGCTATTTATGGTATTTAGCTATCAGCCAGTCCAGTACTTCAAGTGATAATATGATGATGTGTATATATATATATATTTTCTTAGTAGAAATTTGTATTAAATCTAAAAATTTGTAAACAGTTCTATATAACTTAGGTTTTACAAATTTTGTCAAGGTTTACTTAGATTTGGTTTTAATTGTATTAACTCCTTGAAACTTAGAAAATTTATTAAACTTGTAAATTTAGTATATTATTCACCTAGGGAAATATTATTCTCCCTCTACTTCATCTGCTCTATATTGTCCTCTAGGAGCATATGGTGTTTACACAGTAGGTCTAATCAGCATATCATCCAAGCCTCACCTTTTTCCACAGTTTCCATATTTTTGTATTTTTGCTCTTATTTTTACCAACTTCTTCCCATCTGGTATATTCTCAAGTTCCAAAACAATAATTTGGGTCTTATCAGTGACCATTCATGTCTCAATCCATATATTGATTATTTACAGAAATTGTGGCTTCAAGTTACATGTATCTTTTTGCAGTGTGCTTGAAACACTAGTTCTCTTATTATCCACTTCTCAGTATGCTGTCTTTCTTAGCAATATCCATTTTGCCTATTTCTCTGTTTAATGCATTGACACTATGGCTATGTTATTGTTGTTTTTCACTCTGTGCTTTTTGCAGACTTCTGTCACCTCTAGTAGGGTCTTCAGTGGTTTCCTCTCAGATGTAGGGCTCCTTGCTTTTGTCAGACAGAAGGGGGTTGGCAGATGCACCATCAGTCCTTGAGAAGGTGTGTGGAGGAAATTTGTTTAGTGTGCACACCTGCCAGGGTTAAGGGTGTTACCCCTCAGCTTCCTCTCAGTTTTCCTTAGAGACCAATGAACCTGGGGGACTTGGGGCCTCTCCCAGATCCCTTGAGGTTGGATCCTGTTCTCCCTCTTCTCTGGTCCAGGGGGTCCTGTTTGGCAATTGCTTTTGCCTCTGAGACCCTGGTTACAAGGGAGAACTTAGTTTCTCTTCCTAACCCAATTCTCCAACAGCTTCAGGAGCTCTCTGCCTAGTTCAGGAGAAGTTGAAGATGGGCTGGATTTGGGAAGGGAAGAAACTGCAATCTTCCACTGAAAAGCCCTATGTACATGAGATGGAAGATATTGACTGGACTTACTGTGGCAATCATTGTACAATATTTGTAAGTCTACACATCTTAAACTTATACAGTGTTGTATTTGTATATGTCAAGATTATCTCCAAAACTGGAAAAATTTCCCAAGAAAACTTAGGTATGCATTTAAGACAGTGATTTAATTGATGGTTATAATAACCTTAACTTAAAATAATATTCACATATACACAGTAAACATGAGGTTTACTACAGGAAGCCTGTCCATTGTTTTTGTTCACACTGTGTCTAATATACACATTTTGGAAACAATCTTTACTCAAATAATGTATTCTAAATTTAAGCTTTAAGCCTCATTAATAGTTAACAATTATTATGGTAGCTGAACTTTAATTATATTTAGGAAAATAATCATATTAGATACAAATAAAATAAAGTAGCTAGACCACAAACATTTGTGAGTAGTGAGTAAAAGTGAGATCAGAGTTAACTGGAACCCTTGCTTATGATTTATTAACTGCAGTGTATTTAATAAAGAAGAACTGAAGTTAATTTCTTCTTGGCCAATTAAATGTCTAGATATGTGAAATTAGAAAACTTACTTAAGTGTTGTATGTCAGTTTACATATTTTAAAAGAGGTTTTCAAAATACTTCACAGGGTTGTTTTAAATTTAAACTATGTAAGGTATATAATGCTTAGAAGTATATGTAAACTTTTATTAATTTATGTAGCTATTATTTGTACTTTTAATAATGAGCAATACTATTATAATTGAGTCATAAACTATAAGCTTAAAAGACATGGCAAAGTATTTCTAATGTTATGTTGTGTTCTCCTATCCATAAAAATTGTCACTTTAAATGTGTTGGTATGTTGGTAACACTATACTAGAAATATTACATGGTAAAAATATGACAATCAATAATTGAAAATATTATGTTACAATAGTGTTTTCCTGAGAGAAAACCATTACTTAAACTCATACTTTGAGAAATTAATTTAAATAAATATCATTACTACAACCAATATTCTTCAACACTTTAGGCCACAGAAAGGTATTAAAATATTTTGAAACTTCTTCAAATTTCTATATCCACACACAAATTAAAACTGTATCCTCAAGAATATATTTAACACTATAAAAATGATTTCTCTTACCCATATCAGACATTTCAGGCACAGTAACAATATATGGTCCATCCGTGAACTTTGGAGCATTGTCATTGATATCCTGCACTTTGATGATGAACTCGGACTCTGGTTCAAGAGGCTTGTTTGTCCGTCTGTCAATAGCTTGGGCATGGAGCACATAGTGAGTCTTCTGTTCTCTGTCTAGGCTTTTTGTTGAGTGGATGTCACCTGTGGTATCATCAATGATAAATATGGTCCCGGCACCTTCTCCAGTGAGGATGTACTTGACAGACCCATCACCTTTGTCAGAATTGGAGTGCAGCTATAAAACATAAATGGAATCATTTAATATGTAATTATAGTCCAACCTTACACAGTATTCTCTGAAAAGTGTCTACCAGTAATTAAATACTTAGTTTAATTATGACATTTTCCCACAATGTCTTGTGAGTTACTACAATCATTTATTTTTCTCATATGAAAAATATGTCACTTGCTATTGATATGCATATTTTTATTATAACCTAAAAGACATACACTTACTGATTTAAGAGAAAATAATATTTCTACAACAAAAACAATAACCATTGCTTTTACTCCACTAAATCCATATTTTAATACATGCATAGAACATAATTAGGAAAAGAAATTACCAGTCAATTACTTGGAGAAATACGGTTTCCATACATATAGAAAAAAATGATTTTTGTTTGTTTGTCTTATTTAAATTTGGCATTTAACCTTAAAATTTGGAAAAATTATGGTAGTAAAATTATGGTAGTGAAGTTACCATAAGAAGTTCATGTTTGTCACCAGGACATCAATTTTAATTATATATTTTTTTCTTAAAGAATTTATTTATTTTTAGACAGAGGGGAAGGGAGGGAGAGAGAGAAAGAGAGAGAGAAACATCAATGTGTGGTTACCTCATGTGTATTTCCAACTGGGGACCTGGCCCGCAACCCAGGCATGTGCCCTGACTGGGAATTGAACTGGTGACCCTTTGCTCCCCAGCCTGGTGCTCAACCCACTGAGCCATTTCAACCAAGGCTAAAAATATTTCCTATATAAATTGTTCAGTTTGAATTTAAAAGACATTCATGGTAAAATATTTCTTTAAAGATGATGAAAATTTAACTCATAATTTAAATAGAAGTAAAAATTTAATCAATAACCAATTAAATAATTTTAATTGAGATACACTAGTAAAGTCTCACTTATAAAGTTAAAAATGATTGAATATTCTTTGAACAGATATTAATTAGTTAAATAACATTTAGTAGAAAAGAGGTTTTTCAATAAGAATGATAAATAACGTTAAGATAATTTTACCCACTTTTTTTGTCATTTACACATCAGTAAATGCTTTTAAATTGTTTGCAGTTCATACCTATTATTCTACAATAACTTGTAACATTAAAATTCAGGTAAATGCTAGAAGAGGAATAGTTTTTCTTTTTTAATATTTATTCATTATGTCTGCAAAAAGAAATGCCAGAAACATGAATACACTTTAAGAGGGGTTACCTAGAACTTGTGAGGGTTAGTTGGGTGCAATGGGAAATGAAGTGAAATTTCTTGCCTACTTGATTGCATTGCTCTGAATTTGGAACAATGTGAATGAAGTTAGAACATTAAATGAATGTTGATGTGCTGGTACAGTTAGCCTTGGCATTTAGTACTGAAATGACAATTGTTTCTCCAAAGAAATTTGAACTGTTGTCCTTTATATGAAACCTTGTTGGTCATACAACCTCTAATACTTATTTTTTCTCATTTCTGACACTTAGAAATATTGAAAAAATATAACCTGTGGACATAGTATTTTGGTTTCTTGCCATAGTAAAGTGAAAAATTTCAAGGTTGTTTTTTTTTTAAGATCTCTAAACTCTTAGAAGACATTTTTTAAAGATAAAAATGTAGTAAAAAGACAATACAACTTAAGAGAAGGGCACCTTTTTGGAAAATGAAGCCAACTGAAACAAAAATGATAGGCTATCTGAAATAATTTTGCTTTTTTTTTTTTTTGAAAACAAGGTATAAACAGGGACAAAATTCTGATGACAATCATCCAGCAAGGCTGAACAAATGAAACCATTTTGTAACTGCTTTTGGAGGCTTTTATAAAAAAAAATAAAATTCTTTACTTTAGCAAAAATGAACGTATAGTTTCCAAAGATTCATGTTTCATTAATAACTACTAAGAGAATAATGCAGAATGGTTGCATGAAGACAGTTATATGAATGTATGAAAATATAGTTTCTTTATGTCTCTTGACATATTCTCTAACTTTGTATCAATTCATGACTAAAAGATAGCAAAGCAACAAATTCACTGAAAAAATGTATTTAGAACCTTTTCTGAAACATTCTTATCATTAAAATAATAAAAATGAGACAGATATACTAGCTATTTTATACTATATAGAAACTATAAATCATTATATATCATTACTATAAATAATCAAAAATGCTTTGAGGGAAAAGTGGTATGCCTCCTAATAAGCAATTTCAGAAAGGAATAACATTAAAATAATGTTATTTAATACATTTACTTAATTTTCTATGTTTTTAATGAAGTTAACCTAATAAGATTTAGTTTTGCATTAACTGTTCACCTAATAAAGATATATTTGTGTTTAAAGGAGAAAGAGTTTCTCTATGGAGACCTGCAACAGAAGTAGTTAGAATAAATAGTAAAGTTGTCAATCTAAAGTATCCATTAAAAAGATTATATACTCTATGCCATATATGTATATATGGTATTAAGTAATTCTAATAAGAGGAAAATTCCAATTATTATATTGTTTTAGATTTTAAGACTTGGATCTGTTTTCCTATTAATAAAGTATTTAGAATAAATCACTTAACCTAAATGTTTCAGATGTTACGTCCAATTTGAAAACAGATGTTCAAATATAGTCAGTTCATTGTAATTTAGTATTTATATTGTTGCCTAGCATAACAAAAGTTACATTAAATATTATAAAAATGTATTTGGATTATATTAGTTGTTGATAATACTCAGGTTAAGTTTTTAAATAACCATTTAACTTATTTTTTAAGTGATCATTTTACTAATGGGTTATTCAAACCCATTCAAACAGCTGGTCTGTTTGAATCTCTAAATGATTCGTTCCATGTAGCCCTAATGGGAAACCACCCCAGGTACATTTAGTCCCTTGATTAATAGTTTATATGATTATGGTGATAACTATTTGTGAAGCAACAAAGTGCTCCATTTTCAGGATTACCTTACTTCCACCACACCTGTTCTCAAATATTCAGTTCTTTTTCCAAATACAGTTTACAACAGAGGTGAAGTCTGAAAGAAACACTGGTTCTACTGTCTTGTTTGGCTTAATATGTAGGTTTTAAGATCTGCGAAGGGCACTGTTTTGTATTAGATTTTGTACAGCAAGAAATGAACGGAGAGAAGGCCCTTTTTCTTGGGGGGTTGGAAGGAAGGAAAGATTATTTATTTGCCTAGTTCTCTAATTTTTCACTTCTCATCAGTCAGTGTTTCCTCCAAATTTGAAAGAGGAAGCATGACTCTGGTCATGCTCTAGGCTGGCTTGACTATGCAGTCAAGGGCACAAGGCTTGACATTCCCATGACAAATGACTGGTTGTCTCCTGACAGGACTGAGAAAACACCAGCAAAATCCATTCAACATGGTAGTTTCAGAATAGCGCCAAAGAACAGATAGTTGCTAACACAGATGATTGGATAGAAATGTGAGTATCTTTGAATTAAACAGCAATAAGATACCAAGTGAAGGAGGCTGGAAATAGAGCATGTGCAGTTGAATTACTCCAGATATACACAGGGTACTGACTTAGTAACCAGTCAAGTATTGCATTGTGAGTTAAACTATTCACTCTATTACTTAAGAGATTTTCATTATCTTTACATGGGCTTAAGTGAAAATATTTAAAATAGTATGGTGATTTTAATCATATATAACAAACCTTTTTTAGCAGACAGGTTAGGAGAGCTACTGAGATAGCAGTAGGAGGTTCTTATCATAATATACAGCGGTGAGAATACACTGTTAAGTCATAGGATTTGCAACATGACAGATGTTTTTCCTGAAGGACAGATGTTCTACTGCTCTAATGCAAGGATAGATAATCTTTGTATATCAGATCACATATTAACATAAGGTTAATGATTTGCTCTTTAGAGAATGGAAAAGGTTAGGAGAATGAAGAGAAAATGAAAAGAAAATGCAGTCATCCAAGTAAAGCAAGATGAATGTTTCTCTGACAATACTTGAATAAATTGACTCAGTGCTAACTAGTGACCTTTGGCACTTAGAAAGCTAATGTGACTCACATGAATTCCTTTCAAAAACTATTTATTCACCTTGGACCGCATTAGGATAAGGACCTAAAAATTTATGGCTTTCAGTTTAATGGAGAATTCCTCACAAAGAAAATATTCTATCTCTCGGGAAATAATAACTTTAAAAGGTTAAAAAGATGGTGGTAGAGCAATTAATTTCAAAAGTTGTTTTTAGCTTGGACTTTAAGCTATGCTAAAAAGACAGATTACTGACTTAAACCTGTAATATTATGAACTATGTAATGCATGTACTTTTTTATGAGTTGGAATTTGTTTGTCACATTCCGGTGGAAGCCACAAATAAATTCAGAAATATTATATAATATTCTTTCTATTATCATGTTCTCCAATACATAAAATACAAGTGACTCAAGGTAAGATAAGTATGAGGATCATAAGATGACATCATTAAAACTTATACTTTTTTAATTCCAGAATGTGATATATTAGTTGAACTATAAGCAGATAGAACAAAACTCAGTTGAGCTATTAAAGTAATTAATGTGAAGGAAAAAACCATATCAAATAATAATGGTATATTAATCACCGAAACATTAATTTCATCATGCTAAAAAACATGAATAAGCATCAGTTTTAAATTTGCATTAATTAATATGTAAAAAGTTGTGGTAAAATGGCATCAATAAAGCCCTCTGACCAGAAAGCTAATGTTAATCAATTAAAAGATTACAGGCACTACAGAAGTGTAAGGAAATAATGCAATTACTTAACTAGAAACATCAGTGTTTTTAACTTCTAACTTCTCGAGTATTTCTAAAATAACTTTGTAAATGAGAAAGAGAGAAAGAAGAGCAACAGGCAACATTTGTTTGACTGTGGTATCTCTTGCCTCCCACATTAGGGATATTAACATGTGTGTATTGTGTGTCTGTTACATGCTATTGAGTTGTTGCCAGTCTATGACAGACCTATGAATGAGTGATGTCCACTGTCTTGTTTTCAACAGCCCGGTTCAGCTCCTCCAGATTTATTCCTATTCTGGAGGCGACCATCACTCATTTGGACTTCCTATTTTTCTGCTGCCTTCTCTTTTTCTCAGCCTTATTACCTAACAAAGAACCCAGCCTTCTCATGATGTAAAACAGCTTCAGTTTCCTCATGTTAACCTCCAGTGATGTTTCAATGTTTCAGGCTAATTTGTTCCAGGACCAATTGCTTATCTTTCATGGTGTTTTCTGGGGTATCTGCAGGGCTCTCATCCAACACCATATTTCAAATGAATCATACTCCTTTTATTCTTTTCAGCTTTCCTCACTGCCAACTTTTGCATGTATATGTAGTAATTGAGAACACAAGGATGCGGATGATCTTAGCCTTGGCCTATTATGATGTAAGATGAAAAATTGAGAAATATCTCTCAATTTTGAAGTTTTCATAATCCCATATATGTTATCTCTACTTTAGAGAGCCCCATCAGGTGTGCCAAATATTTGGACACTGATGGAGGCCATCAATAACTGATAAATCTCTACTAATTTTTGAAAAGCCTCAAAAAAGAGAATAATTGAGATTGGAGTGAGCTATATAAAGAACAAAAGTTCCTATTCTCCATAAAAATTAATGTCTGGTTTTATCTCCCAATTAGGGCCTAACTGAGAAAAATGGACCTCTGGCAGCTACTTTAAAAGAAAAAAAATCTCAAGAGTCTACTAAATATGACCACAATTTCAGAAAATTACTGCTCCAAACCATTGTTCACATATTAAAGTACATTATGATTGCATCCTTATTAAAATACACTTTTATTTTAGATTTTTTTCAAATAGGAAAGCAATAACTATATAAAATGGAGAGGGAGGAACAATGATGAAAGTATGAATGACTTCAATCCTTTTGAAAATTCACCTGACAATAAAATATAAGACTATCATTTGACCTCCAGGACTGTTAATGAGTTTGTGCTATTTAAGTCACTAAGTGTATGATAATTTACTATAGCAACATTAGAAAAAGAACAATTGCATATATCATACATTCTGTTGAAAACTTAATAGTTTCTTACATTAATTCTATGTGGTAGACATTATTGTTATCCCCATATACTTTAAATGAACACACTAAATGTTGTTTTTAGTTAATTTGACGAAGGTAAAAAAAAATCTATTAAGTAATAAAAGCTGGATTTGAACACTTCTAAGTGTAATTTTGGAACTTGGTTTTATACTTTAGCCAAATATATTACTGTATACATAAAAAGCTATTAAAAAGTTTGTGCAATACTGTAGATAAATTTTTGTAACTTTTGCAATAGTAATGTATTAAATCATCAAAATTGTTTAAGATTAAACACTAACTATATTCCTTCTCTCAAATACCAGTAATTGTTATAAACTATTTTTATTTCCTGATGTTTATGTAATTTATATAGATATTATCTACATAATCATAAAATATGCACAATTATTTCTTGCATTTGTTGCATATTTCAGCAGCTACACATTAAACATGTACTAAGCACCAACTAAACTGAACTATTAGGGACCATGTCATATATAATAAGCCAAATTTAAGGACAAAAAATGGCATTCATACTTAAGTTCTAGATTCAACAGAAAAAAAGATCAGATTAGGAGAAGTTGGGGAGATTTCAGGTCCTTGAGTGGCATGGAAAATTTAAAGGTTTTACTGATAAAAAGAAAAATATATATGGAGAAAGAAAGAGAGAGGTAATGACAGAAGCAGAATTGAATTGCAGAACTATAAAGCAATGTGGAATTTAATTTAGAAAAGGAGAGACTGTAGGAAACCTGACAAGAGGCTACACCAAAAAAAAAAAGAAAGAAAGAAAGAAAGAAAGAAATGGTTGACATGCAATACAGGGACACATAGAAAACAAAAACAAAAACACGGAAGCCAAACAAAATGGAATACATTCTGCATGATGGCATTTGTACCAAACAGTAGCAAGTGCAAGGTGTCCATAGTTCAGCAAGCAATTGAATAGTTGCTGGGGTAGGATGGAGAGGCAGATAGGAAAGAATGCCAAGTGGCATGAGAAAATTTGGGGGATTCTGAATATCTTAATCTTCTTTACTGTCTACACATGTGACAAATTTTATTAAAGCTCAAGCTTTAAATATGTGTGTTTTGTTATATTCAATTGTACACTAATGAAGCAAAAAGAACAGACATGTCAATGCGGCCACACAATCCTCATATCTAAGAAAAATCATAGCCTACACCTTAATCCCTTAACGAGTGTAGCCTACACATTCATCCCTTTATTTCATTGATCATCATTGGCCTGCTCTTTCATTCATTTGATTATACCTTTATTTTTAATTTTATTTTTTCTTCATGTCAGATGGGTAATGTGCCAAAGGCGTAACAAGGTTGGAGGGAGGCACATATCACACAAGAGCATGAACACCCAATCATTTATGAACTACAAAAGGATCTAATTATACCTTTAATAATACACTCATTTTACTTAATTATTAAATTATTTGTTTATGTTTTATTCAAAAAAAAGTATTGAACATCCATTCTGTAGTCATCTATGTCCTGAGTATGTGGCATTGAGCAAAAGAAACCATCGAGATTCATGTACTGGTCATACTTAAGGATAACCACAACATTAGCACATAACTAGCAAGTATCTTGAGTAACTCCTGTACTCTGAAATCAGTATTGTTAAATCACTGTTATTAATGGTTATACCTACATAAGACTGGAAATCCCTGCTTTAACTCTGTACCAACCTTAAAGTTGGGCTCAGGAAATTTTCTCTATTAAAAAAAAAAAATCACCTCTCCTTCATGGACAAAGCCAAACTCATAAGCAATTTTGGATGGAAACCCAAAAGACAGTGAGCATCTGAAAAAACAAACAGAGAACTAATTTTGCCCCATTTTCCATATGTTTCTCAGCAACTCTATAGCTAAACGGGTTCATCTTCAATTTCCAGAGTCTCTCCTTCCTGGTTAAGGGGTGTAAGGAAAGAGCATCTTTTTTTTTTTTTTTCCTACTTGTATTCTGCAAACATCTCCTCTTTTCTCCACTGGACCTTCGTCTGTGTTCTACTGGCTAGGAAGCAGAATTTTGTCTCTGTGGACACAAAAGATGGTCTCACTGCAGCTGGAAATAAAATTAATTACCCATATTTTACAGTAAAATTACAGGTATACTTCAACAATTAATATTTTGAGGTAGCTACTATACCATTAATGGAGGAGAAACCAAGCTGTGGAAAATTAATCTGAAGCAGGTAAGAGCAAATTAGAAGCTAACATAGATTCACATAAAGGATTCTAAAATATCAAAACCCATTATTTTAACTTTATAATTTAATATGACTAAATATAAGTTGAATATGCCCCTTGGTTATTTCATTTAAATACACTACTATGAATTCTATTTTCCTTTTGTTCTAATGGGGAAAAATAATACCAGGGAGACTAAGAACCTTTCTTAAGGTCACTGTTTTAAGCAAAGAATAAATTTCTGTAACAAATGGATAGGGATGAAATACAATATAAGCCAAATTCTGGTTCTCATTGAATCTATGGGTAATCTATTGGCAGCGAGGCAGTTCTACCATCCCCAATGAAAGGATTCACATCTGGGTCCAGATTTTTTCAGCCTTGCTTTTGCCCTGTTCCAACTGAGAGAGAAAATAGTAAGTGAGACTGGAAAGCATGCATGCAGTTTCCTTCTGAAGGGCTTGCATGGGAGTTGTGAGTATTATTTACACTAACATGCAGCTTGTTAAAATGCAATCATGGCCATGCAGGTTACAAAGAACCCAGGATAAGTATTCCTTGACTGGTAAGAGAAAGTTTACATCACCCAAATGTACAGCAGAAGATTGTATGCTGGGGTACAACTAGCATGCTAAACTCATAATCATATATATAACCAGTGATGTGTGGCTCATAGAAATCAATGCTAGTTTGATTTCAAAACCTAAATTCTTTTTGCCTCACAATAGTGCACAGACTAAAAATGCAGTCCATTTTTCTCTGCATGGCATGTGAAAATACAGGTGCTTTCATATGAATGGTGACTTAGATGTAAGAATTGTTGATGTCTCCCAACTTTCTTAGCTTAATGAATCCTTAAATGAGAACTTCTTAGCTACTTGTCAACCTATGGGATGAAAATAACTTGGTGTCTGTGTACACTGATCTCCCTTTATAGAAAAAATTTGACACTGGGTCTTTTGAATTTGAAAATAAGATCAGAAGGGTAGATTCCCTTCCCTCCTCCCTGCCTTAACCAGAAAACCCAACATTCTCTCCAAGCCCTCCATCCCTAGCAGTAGGAAACGTGTATAGTGAAACTGAAAACCAGCAGAAATTAGCTTCTGTAATTAACAAGTTAGGAAGGTAAATGAGCTGAGGAGGAACAGATTACAAATCCCTGCTGGTTCAAAGTAATAACAACAATCTTCTGCCTGCTTATCAATACATAACTGTAATTATTATTTTTTTAACCATCTATTGAAATTATCCACATCTTTATGTACCATTTCCACTGTTATAAATACAGAAGCTGTTTATCATTATACTGGATATAGTACAATTTGCTTTATTAGGTCTTTCTCATTCCTTGTAAACATATATTTATTTATTTATAAGACTTTATTCATTATTTTTAGATAGAGAAGGGCAGGGGTGAGGAAGGAAGGGAGAGGAGCATCAATGTATGGTTGCCTTTCACCTGCCTCCAGCTACAGAACTGGCTGGAGACCTGGCTTGCAACCTGGTTATGTGCCCTGGCTGGAAATTGAACCAGTGACCTTTGGGTTTCTCAGGCCAGCGCCTAGCCACTAAACCACCAGCCAGGGCTAGAGTATCTTTTATCACAAGCTATTTTTATTCTGATTTTATCACTATATGAAATAATATTGTCACTATCTTCTACATTATTTTTCACAAAATATTTAAACATCTTTTTAGTTTGAATATTAAAAATCTTTATTCTGGTTATTCTTTACACTATTTCTAGATATGTTTTTATTTATTTGTTTTTTCTTGGCTATCTAATCTACAAATAGCAGAACATAACAGCCTGATTCAGGCTGACTCTTTTTTCTTTTTTTTTTTTCCATTTTAAAAGGTTTCAATAAGTTCTCTGAAGAGTAAAAGGATTTTTCATCACCAGCTGCAAATCCACTGGAACAATTTTTTAATTAGTTTTTCTAGCTCTACTATTATCTTTCTATCTTTGATATTTTCTATATGGCAACATATTCTAGATTGTTAATAATGCTTCCTAATTTAAAATGTGGGTCGTAGTTACTCTTAAGTCACATTTTTTTATTGACTTTGGACAAAGGATTGGTCATGAAAATTGTTATGGCACAACTGAAGAATGCATACACTCTTTAAATCAGACTTGCTAAGTATTTTGCTTATTGAATTATATGTCCTATCAATGCTTTCCAACAATTTGAAATACTTTGGATTCACTATCTTTTTATTATCTGAAAGAAACTGTAGAATTTGAGTTGTTTACTCATTAAAGATTGGCTGAACTCGCAAAAAATTAAATTGGGAGAATCATGATTTTAAAATTCCTTTAGAAGGAAAAACAAATGTGTTATTTTAAGTAACATATAACAAAAATGTTTCAAATATATATATGACCAGAAAAATAGGTACATTAATTAACTCTAAAGATGATATTGGAAAGCAGAAATATATGTATGCACTAGAGAACCTCCTTGAAGAATTATGATCATCAAAAAATAGAAAAGAACAAGAAGATAGTAGAAGCAATACCAAAATTTTCTAAAAGCAGGCTCTATGGAAGCATCAGAGCTATTTATGTTTAACAATTTTAAACATTGTAAATTATTTATTTTTATATAAAATTAGGTTTTATTGAAACCACTTTAAGATCAGTTGCCTTACAATGTGATGAATGGTTGCTAAAGATTCATTATCTGCCATGTTTTTCTTTCTCAGCATTATGTTCTGGCATACGAATAAACACTCCAAATAGCCTACGTCCAGAGAGAACAGGTGATGAGAACAGAGGAGAAAAGGATGGTGGCAAATCCTCATTTAAATGAAAAGAGGCAGCATTGTTTTTCACATTTTTTGCTACATTCTACATTTCTTTGCTGCATCTAAGGCATTCTTCATTAACGTACAAAGATGCCATATCTCTACTATCTAGTGAACACATTATCTGTTTTTAATCATTTGAACTCTTTTCTGCAAAGGAGATGCGTATTCCAATGTAAAAATCTATTGCCAACACAGGCATGAGGCTAGCACGGCACATTTTAATACCAAAATAAAAGAGCACACCTTTCTACAGCACTGAGTGGGGACAGAACGGACTTCCACGTGGTGTGGTCTAGGTTAGTGGGCTGTGGTGGAAAAACAATTCCAAATGGCCATCTCAAGGACACATCACACTGCAGCAGAGGCAGCACAGCAGAATGGCAAGCAAGAGTCTAGCTCTGCTGGCGGTTTCTGGATTTTCCTGAGCACACTTATATTTTCCTGCCCTGTGAGCTGGAATAAGTTCCTTTGCTCAAGGATGCCCTTGACTCAGTTTCCTCCACTGTAAAATTAGGGTAACAGGAGCCTTAACTCACAGGTGCTGCTGGGTCAAACTTTGTTTATAATGAAATAAATCACATTTATTCCAGTTCTGATAGCTGTTCTTCAGGGACATGTCACCCTAAACCACCCTAAACCCTCAGACCTTATTATAATAGCTTCTGAGGACTAGAGTTTTGGTAGCAATAATGTATCAGTGATTGCTGATATAGCATAAGGACTTTCACCAAATATCTCTCTGCTCTTGGAAATAGCTTAGCATTTTGTATGGCCTGAGACACTTAAGGGTGACATCTGGTTCACAAATGTAAAATGTATTGAACGTTCTTTGCTGCTCTAAATGGTACTAACTTTATTTCTGCCTAATTCATAGGACACATTTTATCAGGAAAAATCCTGATAAAACCCTTTTGAAAGGTTTTGCTGGTTTAGGCATTGGAATTATAAATTAATCTGCGGTATGCTACATGTAACATGAACACTGGGTGCAGCAGTGGAAAGATCATGACATTGAGTGTCCGATGGGCTTCTGTTCACATCCTGATTCCACCATTTGTTAATAAGGCACACTTAGATAAGTCTATTAACCTCCCTGAGATGAGTTCACTAGAGAACGGTGGACGTGGAAAGAATGGATCAGACGAACTAAAACCATGAAAGACTTAACATTCGTAAAACATATATGTGCATATTCATATATTAGATGCGTTTGACTTTCAAAGCAGCCAGAGTGAAGGGAAAAGAAAAACAGGATTAGATTGTCATTACCCGCTTCTCAGAGTAACCAGTGTGGTCATCGCTCTCACTTTCCAAACTTAGTCACATTTCAGGTAGGAATTCCTAGGTAATAAACCCAAACAGGTCTGCCAGCAAAGTTCATTTACCAGGTGGGGCTACAGGCAAGTCTTTCATTTCTGCTCTCCTCTCGGCCCATCTCCACGGGTTTGTAGGAATGGCTCTGTTTCATTTCTCAGAGCCTGTTATGACTCGTGTCCTCTGTTTCCATTTATCATGATTACCTTGGCACATTAACATGATGTCATGACATTGAGTACAAACAATTAAATCCCACTTGCATCTTATAAGACAAGAAACCATTAATGAGGAAAATTTGAGAATGATAAGCATTCTTTGTGGTAATGTGCCTTTTAAATTATGTATATGCTACTAACATTAAAATGATCTGTGCTATTTATTGAGTGCCTAGCCTTTGCCAGACATGATCCAGTTTCCATTATATACAAACACCCTAGACGTAGCCTTTATTTTCATCATTCTATAAATGAGTACAAACTTAAATTTCTGACTTTTATATGCCAAAATTCATTTATTCATTCAACAGTCATTAATAATTTTAATTACTGAGCGTGTACCATGAATATATCACTGTGCATTATTTTGAGCTAATTTATGTTTTTTAAGGAAGGAATTGCCTGTGTTTTCTAAAAATAACACTATGATTGCTGAAGAAAAATACACATTAAAAACTACAAGGGTGCGCACAATTAATTGGTTATAAATTTACACCTCCTTATTTCACGTGCTTCTTATTAATTTTGAAAAACTAGGTTTCTCAGGTTATGATTTAACATCATTGTTTCAGATATAAAGTATTAAATTCTGAGAGCAACCATCAAGTCCAAGGAATATAATGTTAAAACAATTATAATTTCTGGACTGCATGCAGGGCAAACTGCTAAGAAAATGGTGGGCTGCAATAACATCTCTTTACATACAGTACAAAGTAAAGAAGGTACATCATGCTGATCCTGATGTTGCAACACCAACATGGAAAACGCATAAGGTATGCAAGGATCGTACAAGTCCAGATATCGTACACAGAATCCAGGAGATCATCAATGAAGATCCAGGATATTTACCTTGACATTTTGAGAGTTGTACCATGGATGAAGCAAGTCTCAAATGGACATCATTTTATCGTCCAACAAGATGGTGCACCAGCACATAATGCCAAAAAGGTGTGAGAATATCTCAGTGTCAATGTTCCTGAATTCTGGTCAAAGGAAAACTGGCCACCTAGTTCACCTTTAGACTTATGTATGCAGCATTTGTGAGAGAGAAGTTAATAAACAACCTCATTCCAATAAAGAGGCTGTTAAAGCTAAGACTGAAAACATGATGATGTCCATGGATAAAGAAAAGTTAATGAAAGCGTTCTCAAGATTCCAAAGTTGAATTGAGTCTATTATTGCAGCAAATGGAGACGTTTTTTAACAATTAAAAAAATAATGACTATGTTTAGACATTTACATATAATAAATTTATTTCAAAATATAACACTTTTGTAGTATGTTTAATAAAATTTTGTAAATTGATCATGTGTACCCTGTATATTTAAAAGAGTATAAAATTGATGAAAATATAAGAATATTTCCAAAATTCATAATAAGGATCAATAGGAAACATATAGATTTTTTTTTCATTCTCTGTAATCTATTAATTTTTCAATTAAAGATCTGACAACTGAACTCATGTGAGCCTAAAGAAATGTGTAACAAAAATTAAAATAAGTAATCATGTGGGTTATAATTGACAGACATTGTGATATTTTATAATTATTCAGCGTTAATCACAAAGTAATAGTGCCAGTTTAAAATGCATTTTAGCATTTCATGAGTGCACTTAATTTGAGAAAAAAAAGAATTAAATTAGCATTAAACTGTCTCTAGTAAGAATTACAGAAAAATTGCCATTTGCTGAAAATGGGTTATATAAAGTCAACACCTTTTAAAGAGCTAAACATCTGGCATATTAGTAGGTGATGATAACATATAAATAAATGAATGTTTTCATCTTGGGTGACAGAGTGAATCCATATACTACTTGAAAGGATAGAGGACACTTAGGCTAAATATGAAACTTTGAAGCAGCAGTAGGAATTCTTCTTTGCAAACACAAAGAAACACCAAAGTGCTGGATTTTGAGTTCCCCAGGAGAGCAGTGGGGAATAAAACCCTACCTCAACTTTCCCATATAATTACTAAAGTTATTGTTATGATAGATAATAACCTGGATGCCAAAAGTAAGAAATATCATTCTCTCTCTATAGCAGTCAATTGTTTTTTTGGTCCTAAGGCATTGCAGCTAAGTGAAATAACCCAGACACTGAGGAACAAATACTACATGTAGTTATACGAATAATCTAAAATTGTCAAAATGGTGGTTGAAGAGAGTCGAGTGGGGAGATGTTGTTCAAAGGGCAGGAAGATAAGCTATGAAAGATGAATGAGTCCTAGAGATCTATTGTGCAACATAGTCTTATGGTTAACAGCATTGCATTGTATAATTAGAAGTTTGCAAAGAGGGTAGATATTTTGTTAAATGCTCTTATTACAAACACAAAAATAAATTTTAAAAAGAGGAAACTTTTGGAACTGATGGATATGTTTATAACATTGATCATGGTGATGATTTCACAGATGTACATATGGACAGATATTCATGTATATCATACCTCAATAAAGTGGTTTAAAATATAATAGATATAAAATAAAGGTTTGTATGCCAATACTCAACAAATTAATAAAATAGCAAAATATAAAACTGAGCAAAAATGATACAGATGCAAGACTATATACATATAACTTCATGTCTATGAAATACTAAAATAGGCAAAAATAGACAAAAATCAGGTCAGTGTTTCAGAAGGGGAGAGGAGAATGACAATATGTGGGAGTTTAGAAATGATCTCTATCAGTGGTAGTCAACTCAAAATTCTTTTGAGGCACATATGTAATTTAATTTTTTCTATTGGCTACACTAAAAGGTATAAAAAAACAAGCAAACTTTTAATAAGATATTACTTTAACCTATTATATCTAAAACTAGTTTTTTCTTTTTTTTTTAAATTTTATTGTTGTTGTATTACATTCATCCCCTTTTTGCTCCCCTCTGTGCCCCTCCCCACCCACCCATTCCCCACAAAGTCAATCCCACCTGTTGTCCATGTCCATGGTTCCTTTATACTAGGTTCTTGTCTAAGCTGCTCCCCTTTCTTGCCTCTGCCTCCCCCGTCCCCTCAACCCCTTTCCCCCTGACCACTGAAGGCCTATTCCTTGTATTCATATACTTGGTTCTGTTTTGCTTGTTGTTAGTTTTGCTCATTATTGTCCCGTAATGGGTGAGATCATATGATATTTGTCCTTCACTGACTGGCTTATTTCACTGAGCATAATACTCTCCAGTTCCATCCATGTTGTTGCAAAGGGTACAAGTTCCTTCTTTCT
>PVIW01009949.1:0-47358 GCA_004026585.1 Noctilio leporinus
TCCACTGCCTGGGAATTTTTTTCTACATTGACCTTCAGCTCAATGATCTGAACTTCTGCTTTCTCTAGCCTGCTTTTGATTCCTTCTATTGTGTTCTTCAATTCAGAAATGGTATTCTTCATTTCCTCCTGGCTCTTATCGATGGTTTCAATGTCCTTTTTAATGATGATATAGTTCTCAGTAAGTTCGTTGTAGCTTTCCTGGAGTTCTTTGTAGTTCCCCTGGTGTTGTTTGTAGTTTTCTTTGAACTTGCTGAGCTCATTGAGCTTCTCTATCATCATTATTTTGAATTCCATGTCTGAGAGTGTGCTTGTCTCTATTTCATTTTGCACTCTTCCTCCTTTCCAATTGCTGAGGGTTTATTTCTTTGTCTCCCCATTTTAGGTGACTCTTGTTTGTTTCTGCTTCTTGGACTGATCTGCTTTCACTTACTGTCTTAGTGGTGTGACCTTCTGTGGTGTAGAGGTGCACTTTTTTCACTTCCTGGATCTGTGCTTGGTGATGTCAGCTCCTGTCCCAGCCTGGGCCTAGTCAGCCAGTTGGAGACTACCAGAGATCCACTGTCTTCTTCTGCCTCCTTTAGTTGTTAATCCAATCAGTATGTGGTCAGTGGTCAGTTTTAGGCACCTTGGTCACGTTGTGATGAATTAGCTCTTCTGCTCTGTCTGTGATAGTAAGATTTGTCTCCAGTTGGTGTTCTGTTGATTATCTTTGATAGAGATTCTTGAGTCAAATCCAGTTTATGAATTCTTCAAAGCATTTTGAGTCACTGAAGTGACAGGACTGGGGCCTTAGGAGCCACTTTGTTTGTAAGCAACTTGTGTCTAATTATAAAAAGAGCTTATTGTTGCCCTGGCTAGTTGGAGCATTGCCCTATGAACCAAAATTTTGGGGGGTTTTATTCTCGGTCAGGGCATATACCTGGGCTGTGGTTCAATCCCTGGTTGAGGTGCACATGGGAGGTAACTAATCAATGATTCTGTCTCATATGCATCTCTCTCTCTCTCTCTCTCTCCCTCTCTCTCTCCTTCCCTTCTCCGCACCCCTTCCTCTTTCTCTAAAATCATTAAATATATCCTTGGTGAGGATTTTAAAAATGGCTAATTGTTTCATGTTCCTTGGGGTAAAAAGGGACATAGAGTACAGTACCTTTTGATCCAGCAATTCCACTGCTAGGATTATACCTGAAGAATCCTGAAACACCAATTCATAAGAACCTATGTACTCCTATGTTCACAGCAGTGCTATTCACAATAGCCAAGTGTTGGAAACAGCCTAAATGCCCATCAGTGGATGAAAGAATCAAAAAACTTTGGTACATTTACACAATGGAATACTATGCAGCAGAATGAAAGAAGGAACTCTCCTACCTTTTGTGACAGCATGAATGGAACTGGAGAGTATTATGCTTAGTGAAATATAATTTTTTTAAAGGGACTGAGGTGAATTTAAGTGTAGATTCAGGTACCAAAAAATATACACAATTTGTCTTTCTTCATCTCTTAGATCTATTATCCTCACCATTGGTTTCATTCCCAGATTGGTTCTCCAAGGAGGGTTAAGCATGACTAAGGTCACCTTCACGTTTCCATCTTTCATTTCACACACTCTGATGGAAGGAAGATGGTGTGCTTTATGGAGTGCTCTTTTCTTCAGAAATGCAGCGTAATTCCCAGCTTTAGGCCTTAACAACCTATCTAAGTCACATGCTCATTCCTAAACCAATGACAATGGCAGAAAATATGCTCTGATTGATTAGTTCTGGGTTAAAGGCCTACCTCCACAGTTAGGAGATAAGCCCACTGCACCCAACCTCACAGTCTGAAAAAGAAAATGAATGGTTCTCTGGGGAAAATTGGGTTTTTGTTATGAAAAGAATGAACAATGGTTGCTGGGCAGCTGTCATTATAATGTTAAAGGAAGTTGTCGTTATAGTTAAAGACACTACCCATATGAGGAATGGAGACTGGACAAAGGGAAAGGGAGAAAAGCTATCAACTGCTAGGACAGAGCAGAATGACTTCTAGGTTTCCGATTTTCTGTGGGAGACTTGTGCCTCCATCTCTCATAACTACCCTCTATGCCTTTGCTCCAGACTTGCGGACATGCTGGACTCGGCCACAAACCCAGGTCTCTGCTGGGCTGCTCCTCTGCCTGGGCTGCAGGCCCCTCCCAGCCACCTGGTGAGTTTATACTTCTACTTCCTGCACATGCCTCCCAGGAAAACATTTACCAGACACTCTTTTCTGTCTGTTCCCATAGCATTTACTTATTTACTTTTTTTTTTTTTAAATGACCATAACGTTTTATGGGTTTACCTTGGAAACAGTGACATGTAGTGGGCCAACTTGATAAGCTGTAATAGTATGTTGAATAAATTGTTTCCTGATTGCCATCTGTGAGGGGGTCAGGGGAACTGGCCCTTTCTTGCAGCTGATGGACTATAGATGTTACACTTGGGCTGTGCACACATGTGTAAATTAGTATCAGCCCTTAGTGAAATCAGACCGCAAGATCTGTTTCCTCATTTTCTGCTGAGTTTTCTCAGAAAGCCAACTCCGTCTTCTACATAGAACACTGTGTCTTTTAAGGAAACGTCAACTAGAAATCTTCCAGAATTAAAAAACAAAAAACAAAAAAACATGAATTTAGCTCCTTCCCTTACCACTATGGCTCAGTGCTAAACAAGCCTTTGAGGTCCTTTCTAGCTGTGTATGAGGCGGTCTGGTGGTTCCTAGTCAGTATCATGATTTGGGAGGCCATTAGGACAGGTTTTATTCATTTATTTATTTTTAAAGATTTTATTTATTATTTCCAGAGAGAGGGGGAGGGAGAGAGTCAGAGAGGGAGAGAGACATCAATGTGTGGTTGTCTTTCACCTGCCTCCAGTCATGGATCTGGCTGGAGACTTGGCTTGCAACCTGGTTATGTGCCCTGACTGGGGAACCGAACCAGTGACCTTTGGGTTTGCAGACCAGCACCTTATACCCTGTGCCACCACCTGGGGGGGGTGAGGGGGGGGCAGGGCAGGTTTTAAAACATGGCAGAATATTCCAGGTTCCAAGCCTGTCACCATCTATCTTTAACCCAGTTTGTGCAACAGAGAAGCCTTCTTAGGATTAATATTCTTGCCCTCATTTTAATATTCTTGCCCTCATTTTTCACAAGGTGGCATATTTAGGACAAGAATAGTCAGATACTTCATGATCGTTTTCCCCATGAGGCGTCTCACAAACTCAAAAGCTCTAGCTCTTTCCCAGGCTGAACTCTCACCTTTGGTAAGTTACAGGAACTGTGATGCTGAGCTTGCCAGGCTTCCAGAATGCAGCACAGCCTGCCCAACCAGCCTGTCAGGGAGTGAGATGATTTATAAGCCAGTCTGAGGGAACCAGAAGTGAAAACAGAAGGCAAAGCCTTTGAAGGGTACAGCTAAGAATACAGGGTGGGGCCAAAGGAGGTTTACAGTTGTGAGTACGTGAAACACAGTTTATTCTTGTACTATTGTTCATTAATTCTTGTATTATTCCCAGACTGATAGCTGTAGTTTTCTTTCTTCACCACCCCATGATGCTCTGAGGCTGGAGTGGCAAATGGGCTACTGCGTCAGTCTTAGGGAAGCCCGTGGCAAACCCAGGGCAGATATCAATTATCAATCAGGGCATTATTTCTCTCCAGACCTGAGCTGGTTCTTGTCAATGTTCTCCTCACAGCTAAATGCAGATTCCTTGTCCAGTGAGGTTATGCACACTCAACCCATCATACGTTGAAAACAATGTTAAATCAAAAGTGCATTTAATAAACTTAATCTACCAAACACAGTCGTTTAACCTCGCCTACATTCAGATGTGTGGAACACTTGCCATTGGGCAAAATCACCTAATGCAATGAATACACCACAGAATACCAGTCGTTGACCCTCTTGATCGTGTGCCTGGCTGGGAGTGGCAGCCCCCTGCTGCTGCTCCCCAGCAGTATGAGAGACTATCATATGGCATATTGCTAGTCCAGGAAAAGAGCAAAATCCAAAATCCCAAGCAGGGTTTCTATTGAATGTGTCTTGTTTTCACACCATCCTAAAGCTGAATCATCCTAAGTCAAGGGCCCTATGTACTTGGAAAGGGCACAGGAAACGAAACTCATTCTTTTCTCAGAAAACCTTTCTATGGCTTCCCATGGAGTTCTAATACCATCTTTTCCTACTCCAGCCATATCTCACCATTCTCAGCCTCAGAGAGCTCTAGACCTACTGATGGAGCCAAAACATAAACATAATTAAATTACATAAGAGAGTAGAAGGATAAAGGTACACAAAGGATATTAAGGGATGTCAGAGAAAAACCAAGTCTAGTCTGGAGAGGGTGGAAGTTTTCTTAAAGGAATTGAAATTGTTTTTGCTACTCTTGTTTCACCACTACCTGGCATAATGCCTGATGCCTAATGTAGCTTGGCAAGCATTTGTGGGATAAATGGATAAATGGGTGAATGACTGAGCCCTCAGTACTAAAGTTGGTGAGGCAATTGGCCAGTCAAAGAGGAAAAGTTAGGTGGGTGGGCTCAGGAAGCGGAGCACAGAGGATATTACAAATGGAGGACACCGCTCAAGTAAAGGCACAGGAAAGAAACCAGATACATTGGATGGAGAATATAATTAGTCTAACAATGCTGGAGTATTAAGCAATAGGTGAGGATGAATCAGGATAGAGCTAGAGAAATATGTCTGAACCATATTCAGGGATAATATTGGAAATAGTGTCAACTGGCACCATACAGGCACCAAGCTGTGAGAATAGATGCTGGCTCAGGAGGCACCCTATGCTGGCAAGTGTTCCAATTCTAGATGCTTGATGATGGAAAAAAGTCTGGGAAGCTTCGAGGTGGAGCTGGGGTGGATGGAAGGGGATCTTCAGCTCAAGAGGAGGGAGTTGGATAGGAGCCTAGGTAGTTCAGAGAGAAGGCAGGGTGTGTATACCAATAGGGAGATGTGGTCTGGAGCTTGTGGAAATTCTTTTCTAGTTGCTTCTCTTTTCTCAGCGAAATGTGAAGCCAGACCACCCGCTGAGAGTGAGGATGAAGGATGAGCAGCTGGAGATTTGTGCAGGAAGGAGGAGGTATGGAATAGTCACGTGAGAGAAAAGGGAGAGTGAATCAAGCAGGGCAGGTAGGGTTGCTGGGCAGTACTAAGAACACATTGAGGTTAATACTCATGAGACTGAAGTGAAACCCATCCCTGTGAGATTGTGCTTTTCTCTAGCAGTGCTGAGCTTTATGAGTGCTGGTGTGTAGAAGGTAACGTGCTAGATTTAAACAGAAGTATGTTTTTTCCAAGTGCATATGAACAAGAAGTTGAGTTTTGATGTCATGGAATTTTCCCAACGGTTTCAGTACTCTGTTATGAAAGGGGACTGAATAGAGGATTTCTGACCCTACCTTTTCCATCAGTTTCACATACATATCCCTGAAATTTTGCTTCTTCCTTTCACAAATAAACTTCTTGGCAATGTTGTCTACATCGACTGGCTTCAGTTTCTCATTTTCCATTGAGTTTTCACCCCACTTCTCTGGACACCTCTTCTAGTCTTCTTTGCAAATTCCTTTCCACTCATGTGATTTTCATTACCTATGCTCACAGGGCACTTCGGATCTGTGTCTCCAGTTCTTTTCACTCTCCTGAGCTCCAACCGGCCCCTTCCACTCCTTCCTGGACCCAATTCTTCCAATGTCCTTCCCACATCAAAAGCTCAAAAGTCCTAAGTAATTTATTATCTTTCATCCTAATATGTGTTCTCCGTCTGAATGGTTCCATTATCTACCTAGCTGTCCTGCCAGAAGCCTAAAAATTTACTCAATCCCTCCTTTTCCTCTCACATACATCCTATTAATTAATCACCAGGCAACCACCCTTTCTACCTTCTTCCTATTTTTCTGAATGTCCCAAGGTACTGGCAATGAATAGGTAATCAGAAATATCTTAATTCAAAAAGAAAAATGGTTCTTAAATGTCAATTTGGGTCTGGTGCTCATCTCACCTCCACATTCTTGGGAAATTTACTGTGGACATTTGGCAAATTGTTTTTGTCTGCGAACAGCCTGACAGCTTTTGGCTTCTGCAAAAACAGACTGAGGGCAGAGCTAGGAATATTTAATCTGTTTCTCATTGAATTATCCAAAAAGAAGGAATGGAAACCCCACCCATTGACCAGTCCTAGTTGCATAACTCAACTTTCTTACATTTTATGGTTGGAGTCACAAGGGAAAACTCAAAGCAAAACTATGGGCCCTTCATCTGGCCATGTCAGAGTCTTCCACAGGCTCCTGAAGGAGGGCGTACCTTTCCATTTAGACCTGCTGTACTTCTAGAAGCAAAGCAAGCTGAGCTGAGTTCTTGAGAAATTCCGGGTAGCTGGAGCATATCAAAGGGAATTTGGAATGGTTTATGTGGTTTGAACATTCTTGGGGCAAAACTGCCTTCCTGTTGCTTTTGGAAACTACGGTCCAGAATTGGAAAGGAGCTAAACAACAGGAACTCCCTCACCATTTGCTTTACTTCCCATTCATCTTTGCTAATTATTTTATGCTAACAAGAGAGCATGTTTCTTCTACAGTTCTTGTTGTTGTTATTTGTTTTTTAGGCTTGCTGCAACCATGAGACACTTGGAAGATGAAAGCCAAGTCAGTTCACTTTAGTTTAGGCACAAACGGAGCCAGGTGCATTCTGTCATGGAAACCAATAAATGAACTTTCTCATCTGTTTCCCTACCCTGTCTGCCTGGAACAGGTGGAATTCATTTGCTATGCGATTAGCCATTATCCAAGGCGAACAGTTTTGAAAATTTCAAAGTAGTAGTTGGTGGTTATGAATTTAAAGTAGGGTTAGCAGTCATGTCCGGCATTCACACCCCACCATTCATAATACGTATTAGTAATACCTGTGGCAAATCTCTCCCTTCTGGTTACCCCTTCACTGTCTCTAGGGTTGTAACTTCTATTCTCATAAATCTGCAACTTCTACCTGCTTTTCTTTTTTTATTCCAACAATTTGCTCACTTTCCATTATCTCTTCTATTATTTATTTATTCTTTCGTCCCTGTGAATTAATTCCTCAATTTCTTCACTCTCATTTTAGCAGGATTTGAGGAAGGAGAAGAGATGAACTGATAGTATCAGTCACTAATTTTTAATCAGAACCCTTCATTATTTTTGTGTTTACATTTTTTGCCACTAAGTTGAAGTCCTTCAGGGGAGAACTAGGTTGATTAACCTCTGTCCCAACTAAAAGTTGGAAAACATTTTTCTAAGAGTCCTTTTGCTAACGCCTCGAACAGGATAAAAGCTGTATAGAAAAGTTCAGGCTGATCATGATTACAGAGCAGATAATGATTTTAGAAATTGGGTCAAATATGCTTTTGGATCTGCTAAAAAAAACCAAAATGCATTTTTCTAAATTGTGTTTTCAGAGATTTGACCCTTGCTATTAACTCTTATGTATTCAAGTCTCTAAGAAAAATTTTCCTGTTGCCCAAATGTGAGGACATATTCCTGTGTAACAGGCCTTGGCCTCTCACAGGCCTTCCACCACCGCAACCCCTCCCTACTTTCACTGAATCTTCTGAGTTGTTCTCTGAGGGTGGAGGGTGCCTGCCGGCCGAATTCCTGGCTCAGGCAGCTGAGTAGGAGAAGAGGTGGGTGGTTCAGTAATTTATTTTTGCATGCCTGATTTAAACCAGCCCCTTCTCACCAAATGGGAGCTTTCAGCTATTAGAAGAGACGTGCAGCCCCTTTTGTCTCTCTGCCTTTTAAACTGCAAAAAAATGCCTTTCACCAGATCAAAAGATTAAGGCTCCTTCTAGAATTCCAAACCAGCTGGTTCTGAGAATTTTAAATGTGCCTGAAAAAAAAAATCTGTTCTCTCCATGTTACTCCTATCTTCCCTTTGTATTAAACACCTATTAAGGCTGGTAAGGGGGGACTCTACAGTTTGTCAGTCCAAAAGATGAACCCTTCTACCACGTATTTATTGTTCCCTAATGTCACTGGTTCCAAAAAGTCTCTAAAATAAGTCTTTTGATTCCTGATGTTTACAGGCTGCTGCCTGACATGCTCAGTGTTGACCTCAGCTATCTCTCTCAGGATAGAATGTGGCATTCTCACAAGAACCTGGCTTTCCAGTTTTGAGAAACTTAAAGCCTTGAGAAGTTTTCTTGAACTGCTGTTTTGAAACTTCCTAATGCCCCCAATTAAAGGGACTTGCAGTTTTCTCTTGAGTTTCACAGCTCATCTTGGTATAATCTGGATTGGGACAGCTCCAAAAGAAGAGGTCAAAAAAAGTGCAAATTCATACATAATGTATGTAGCATTTTAATAAGCATCCTTGCATACTACAGCTTCTCTTCATGGCTCCTCATAAAACTTCACAAGCCACAGGCATTATGAGTATTATTTTTAAAAGAGTAACAGAAGGAAATGTTCAACCTCTTGTAATCTAAATTGCTTCAGAAATTAAAATGCCTTTATACAGATGCCTCACAACAAAAAACTTGTACTCTATGGTAGTAATCCTCACCAAAATTAGATAAACTCAAGCTATATCAATCTATACCAAGCCTGAGAAATTTCAACACTCATTTACCATTTATAAAGTGAAGATAGGTTAATGTTCCATGGAAAACGGGGGTTTGAACAACTATCTACTAATCTTACGAATGGAATAGGCAAGAAGATATCATTTCAACAAAATAGACTAGGAAAAGCACCTTTTTAAAGTTCATTTTGTTCTGTTTTTATTTCATTGGATAAGGGCATATCTGGAATAAATGAGACCTTAAAGAACATATAAGATGTTCTCTACAAAAATGTTTAGTGGTATGGTGTGCATTATTGATTGTTTACCCAAAAACCATTCTCCTCCATTCTTTCTCATTCAGGAGCCCAGGGTGTACGTCTCTGAGAACCAAGGGGAGTCATGTTGGGCCTTGATAGAAAGAACGGCAAACTGCCTAGAGCTTATGAACTTAGAGCTAGATGAACTTAGAGTACTGGATGAGATTTTGAGTTGTCTCCCTTTGGGTAGAGAGTGAACGTATTTCATGTAGGTGTGGTTATCTAGTCACAAGCTAACCTCCAGAGAAAGGCAACTGTAAATAGTCCATGGCTTTCTCAGCCAGCTCGGACCGTTAAAGAGATACTGCCTACATAAGAAGTCGAGTGTTAGTCCATGAATCGGGCAGTTGCAAATCAGAGCTCCCTAACTCAAATTATCTTTTAAAAATATTTTATTGTATTTTTTCCATTGCCATTTAGTTCCCCTAGGCCCCCTCCCCCTGCAACCACCACACTGTTGTCCATGTCCATGAGCCCTTTTCCTTTCGCTCAATCTCTCCATTCCCTAAACTCTCCAACAATAGCTGCCACCTATGAGTCTGTCTCCGTTTTCCTTGATAGTTCAGTTTGTTCATTAGATTCCACACATGAGTGAAATCATATGATATTTGTCTTTCTCTGACTGGCTTACTTCACTTAGCATAATGTTTTCCAGGTCTATCCATACTGCCACAAAGGGTAAAATTCTCTTCTTTTTTTATGACTGAGTAGTATTTCATTGTGTAAATGTCCCATAATTGTTTTATCCACTAATCTACTGATGAACACTTGGGCTGCTTCCATATCTTGTTGATTGTAAATAATGCTGCAATGAACATAGAGGTGCTTATGTTCTCTCAAATTAGTGTTTCATGTTTTTTTCATATAAATTCCCAGATGTGGAATTGCTGGGTCATAAGGGAGCTCCACTTTAAGTTTTTGAGGTATCTCCATACTGCTTTCCATAGTGAGTGCAAAAATCTGCATTCCCACAAATAGCGCAAGAGGGGTCCCCTTTCTCCACATCCTCACCAGCACTTGTTGTTTGTCGATTTATTGATGATGGCTATTCTAACAGGTATGAGGTGATATCTCATGATGGTTTTAATTTGCATTTCTCTGATGACTAGTGACATTAAGAATCTTTTCATATGTCTATTGGCCATCTGCCTGCCCTCTGAGAAAGTGTCTATTCAGATCCTTTGCCCATTTTTTAATTGTGTGTGTGTGTGTATTAAACTTTGTAAGTTCTCTATACATTTTGAATATTAACCTCTTATTAGATATTTTGGTGAATATGTTCTCCCATTCTGTGGGTTGCCTTTTTATTTTGTTGATATTTTCTTTGCTGCGCAAAAACTTTTTAGTTTCATGTTGTTTATCTTTTGTTTTTAATTTAATTTTGTTGTTGTTGTATTACATCCATCCCCTTTTTGCTCCCCTCTGTCCCCCTCAGGTTGTTTATCTTGATTTTTAAAAATGTATTAATTGAAAAGTCCTGCAGATTTCTTTAGGTATAGATAGATCCATAGTCCCAAGGTCCTAGGAAGATTGATTGAGCAACTATGTCTCTTACAGACATCCATGCACCAATCATTGCAGCTGTGAGCATGGAGGATTCTGGCCATCAGTTCTAAGTCAAACATCCATTGCTAGGGACTGAGAAGGTGGCAGAAGGGAAATTAGTTCATCCTGAACTACATGGGATGAACAGAATACTATGAAGTGAGGGAAGGATAAGTATCCAAAAGGAAAAATGCAGAATGATACTGGGTAAACAAAAATGTTTTTATTTGTTGTACACAGACAAGTTAGGGTATACCAACATGGTGTGAATTACTCCTCATACGACAGGAAAGAAAGGACATACTTCCCCTGCCAAGGGAGACACTCATTACTGCTAGTTTCTGCATCTATCTGTAGGTTTAGGTTCTCCAAGTGACATACATTCTTTTAGGTTAGGACCAAATGTTGCTCCTCATGGACCTATGACCCATCACCAAGTGATATATTAAAACAATCTCTTTCAAAAAAGTGCAATATGGAGGAAAAATAGCATATTCATAATTCAAATTCCCATTTGGAAAAGAAGGGAAGTTAAGACAAAGGTTACTATGCAAATGATTAGTCCACAGCATATCCCATACAGGTGGACAGAATTAGCGAGCAACCCTGCACACAGTACAATGAAATAGTGAGATCTTGGACAGCCATCCTAGCTGATTCCAGGATCTGCTCCAAAGGGACCAGCTTTACTCTTTGTCCTCTGTGGTCATGTCTGAGAAGAGTAATATGATTCCTCTTTGGGGAACTGCCTTGCATCTGTTAGATCTAAAAGATTTAACAATGGACTTTCTATTGATGCTGATCTGGAGCTTTATATAACTGTGGCAGTGGAGTACTCTGGTTTGTCAGGCTGGGTCATGTCCCTACTCCTGGGAAGCAGGATCATTATTACCACTATCACAGGGACAGTGCCTCTATGTTTGCCTCATATGTCTACTTGTTTACTCCAGCCATATGCAGCACCCAGCTGTACAATAACTGCACTTTGTCTCAGTTATATTGAGCATCTATATGTAATATATGTAGATGTATATATATTTCCATATGTGTAAATATACTATATGTGCATGCGTGCGTGTGTGTGTGTAGTATATATTACATTATGTACATGAGTGGGACAAGTAAGTTTATAGTTGTACCTGAAACACAGTTTATTCTTATATTATTATTTTTTAATTATTGTATTACAACTGTAAACCTACTTTTGCCCAACCCTGTATGTATGTATATATATGTGTATGTGTATGTGTGTGTCTGTGTATCTTTCCCATCATTTCTTTTTCTTCTCCTGGTGGGACACCTGTGACAGCTGGTTACCTATTCTGATGCAAGTGCAAATTGAAAAGAAAAGAGACTTTACATTCCATGGGGAACCTGTGACCAGGGAAGACAAAAGCCAGTGGATTAATACCCTGTTTCCTTCCATTTCAAGGCACATCCCACAGTTTCTCATGGGATTCCTAGCAAAATGGAGACTTTTTCTCCTTCTTTCCTCTTCCCTGGCCCCACTCCTGTTCTTTGAGATTACTTCTCCAAATAAATCAACTGTGTGTGAGCCTTGTTTCAGACCCTGCTTTGGTAGAAGTATGAACGGAGCATGACCATTATGGAATGGGACACAAATGAAAAGCGTCTCTGATTGAATCATGGTTAGCATCATGGCCAATGTGTATGGAAGCCTTAATCATATAAGACGTGTTTTGAAGTAAGTGTGCATATGTTTCAACTCAATCAGTCCTCACATCAACTCAGTGAGAGAAATGTTATTTTACCTATAAGGTATGGAAAAGTTAAATAACGTCCAAGGCCTGGGTGCTGGGAGTGAATACAAAAGGAAGGTCCAAAGTGTCATCAGTGTGTGACACAGACACTTGAGTATTGGTGGTGCCTTCGCTGGGAGAAAGAATACTATAGAAGGAGCATTGCAAAGAAAGGTGAGTTGGTTTTGAAATAAAGAAAACTGCTTTGGGACCTGATATGATAAAGTCTCCTCATCCTGTAAGTCTGTTTTTACTCTGCAGGCTTTGAGGACTTCAAGTAAGCATCATGACTTTTGCTTATGCCATAAAAAATGTAAACTGTCATTCTAGCCAGTGGCAATCCTAATTCTATGAACCATTGCAGGTACCTTTCTACTGTGCTTCATGCTTCTGCCCCCTTTTTCTAAATGTTGTATTACTCTCTAAGTTGTGGCTTTTGATTTTGTTTGGTTTTTGTTCGTTTCCATTTTTATCAGCTACATCACACTGACTCCCACTAAAGCAGGTGGTCAAATCAAAATCTTTGATTTCTTTTATCTTTTTTGTTTTTGTCTTAAGCACATTTATATTTTATAAAATGTTATTTTATCAAATTGAGCTTATTCTTTTAACTTGTTAAGATCTTTCTGGGTGTGGATACTGTTCCTAAACATTTTAGCTTTCTGTCCAATTTTGCACCATTGTTACAAAGCTATAGTTTTAATAATCATGAGAATAAGCAAGGTTCCAAATTACAGGTATATGTTGTCCTAACTTTAAAAAACAAAAGGAAAGATCTCAGTAGGTCATTGAGAATGCCACAATTTCTGGAAAAATTAGAAAGTAAATTATTAAATAAATGTTTTACTAACACTGAACAAAGAAAGTGCTGATTGCTTGAAAACAGCATAAGTCTTCTAATAAATAAATATATGTATATACTAAACTCATCTAATTTCTTCTTTTTATGGTGCTGCAAGACCATGAGAGGAAAGAATTTGCTGTATACATATGCTATATGAGTTTCAGCAGGGAATTCTACAAATTCAGTTCATACAGATGACATGGCTTGAAATATAACAGAGCAAGGCATCCCAGCCAAGGGTATATGGTATAATTAAAAGCATAAGACAGGGCTTCTTGTTAAATTGGAGCCATGAGTTCCCTTCCCTGATCAAACATAGGAAAGGAAGTTCGATTCTCAGCCAGGGCACATAACCCGGTTGCAAGCCAGGTCTCTAACCAGCTCCGTAGCTGGAGGCAGGTGAAAGGCAACCATACATTGATGTTTCTCTCCCTCTCTGCCTTTCTTCCTTCCCCTCTTTCTAAGACTAATAAATAAAATCTAAAAAAAATAAAAAGAAAGAAAGAAAAAAGAAATATGGAATAAAAGTTAAAAAGATGTAGCCTTGCTTGAAAACCAGAGAACTTCCCTGTACACCAAGGAATGAACAGAAACAGGCAAATGGGATCCAAAGTCCAGAACTCTGAGAATAGTAAGAGATAGCTAAAAGTTTGAGCCCTATAGGGTAACAGGGCCCCCAGACAGTCCATACACACACATCTGGGTATGCCATGTTTGATCATTATTTGAAAGGCTTGGACTTACAGGTGCACTTGAAGAAAGAGAGAGAGAGAGACAGACAGAGAGGGGAAAGCTTGGGAAATAATAGGCCCATAATAATAACCTGCTGTGAGTAAGTATAATCACTTGGCTTTACATTGGGTTTTAACCATCTATCTACAACATTTTTATGTAACTTGCCTGGCATTTATAGCCTTTTGAGTAAAAACAAATGAATTACATTAATCTAGAATTCAAAGCATATCCGCTCAGGGCCCTGCACCAATATAACACCTACTCACCTTGGCATGGACTTGGGAGAGGTGATTCTTTGGGAAAAACTGTGAATGATAACCACCACTTCTTATGTTAAAACCTCAGTTGTAAATGGTGGTACAGACCAGTAGAGACCTGTCTCTTATTTGCCTGTTCCAATGGCTATTGTTTTTTACATCGTGCTTTTTCTGGGTACCTCCTAATGGGACCATTAGAGCATCCAGTGCTTTTCAAGGTGATTGCTTTCTGTTCACTAAACTGGTATCCTTGCTGCATGTGAGGGGAAAAATGAATTTGTTTCAGCATATTCATTTCTCTTTCACCATCACATGCCCAGGTTAGCTGACACTAAAGAGCTGAGTATCCCATCTACTCCCTCAAAAGTTCAGCCGAAATCTGCCTGGATTCTGTGGGAAACAAAATTGTGTGGCAAGTTGGGAATGCGACATGCCTGGAAAACCCCTAATACATAGTCCACATACAAACCCAGCAAATTATTCATTCGAATGAACGCCAACCAAGGCTGTGATCACTTAATACAAAAATTGGTTTGAACATACATATATGTTTCCCATTAGCATGCAATTTTCAGTTTGCTGCAGTGGAAGGTAGTGGTCTGCTGAATGCCAGGGTGTGGGAAAGAGGAGACAGTTCTGTTTTGCTACAGGAGCTCACCAGGGAAAATCGACACTACAAAACACCCAGCTTCTACTCTTTCCGGAGCAGCAGCAGATGACCTCTGGCCTCTCTCTGTGAGCTATAGTACCAGAAGGTTATGGGGAGAAAGATCTGTAACAACCAAGAAAAATAAACGACTTGCATGTGTATCATATGTTTTTTCTTTTCTTTTCCTCTTCCCTACAATTGCCACTATTTTTTTCACCATTCTTAAACAAATCATCTGAAATAGAAGGCTTCTGTGAAGCATAATGGAGGGAACACTTCCATGAGAAATTTTTCTTCTTAATTTTCCAACATTTTTTTTATGACATATCCTTAGTTCACAATTGATTGGTGCTTGTGTGAACACCTGACCCAAACTAGGCAATGAGTCTTTTTCCTGTAGTTTTGAACTGAAGATGGTAGGAAACTCTACCAGTCCTCTCCTGAGGTAGAAATGGTAAGATATAATAAAACTTGAAACTATCACCCCAATTCACCCCATGATTTTTAGAAGTGTGAATGAAACTTAATTTGGGGTGACACTGAATGAAGTCCCTATGAGGAAAGAAGCCTAAGAAGAAAGAGAAAGAAAGAGACAGACCACTGACATAATGTATGTCTCTGGTCCTAGTTGTTCCCTTGTCCAGTACCCTGTCCTTCCCATAATTTGGTTGTTAAATTATTTTTTAACTTAATGAGGAAAATAAATTCTCTTTTAAACTTTAGTTCTTCTGTTAGTTTCTTTTTGCAGCCAAAAGGGTCAACTAATACAACATTAAAAATCTGTCAGTAGGTAAATGTCTTTTACCTATAATTAGACAATTCTAAAATGCAACGTTCAGACCCATCAAGGCAGGGTGCTTTGTCAATACTACACTTAGGTGACAGTGCCCTTCTCAACTGTGGAAATGTCACTGCCTGCCAATGTTTCAAGTAGAACATGCTCCCTTGAAGATGATGATACTGAGTTATCACCCACATATTTCAACTTATCTACACTCAGTTCTCATAAATGGTCACAAATCTCCCAACCAAGGGAAAAAATATCAATCTTGGCCTTATTCAAAGCTGAGAGGTACAGAGCAGAATTATCAAGAACTTAAGATGACAGACATTGGCCTTAGAGGGAGAAAGGCTTAGTTATGCCTTCTAAAGCCGTGATTCAGAGCCAGGGAGCCTGGAAACAGGGCACCTGGAGGACAACTGCATCAGGGTCTCTGGACACAGTGTGGGGAGGGGGGAAGGATAAGAAGTATTTATTTAAGCTTATTCAGCTCTTTCCAAAGCTTAAGCTACTCCCTTCTCAAAATGAAGACCTGATTCTGTCTACAGAAATCATGGCTACATATGATCTTTGATAAGAAAATGCTAGCCCAAGCTGCCCAGAGTGTAAACATGATTGCTAAGTTCAGCTAAACAGTGCTTCTTCAATTAGATAGCACGATTAACTAGTAAAATATGCTTTAAATGAGGTATTACTACTAACAATGTACTAAAATTTAAACAGTGTTTATTTCATAAAATATAGTGGACTCATGGAACTCTCCTTATACCACTTCAACTCATCTCCACTCTTCTATGTGTTGTTCTTCAGGGAAGGAAAAAAGGAAATATTTTACATTTAATTAAAACACAAAAAATCAGATATAGCCTTAGGTAAGTCTAAGACATAACACTAGGAAAAGTCTCATATGTAAATGTCATCAATCATATTGGTGATAGAAAAATGCTGAGAAACACTGAGAAAAGGGTATGGGATGATTATGTACAGAAAGGAACACCACATTTATAATGGTGAAAATTTGAAATCAATCTAAATATCTAACAACAGAGAACTGCTACTACATGATGTAGGTACCTGTTTATTGCTGTTATTAAAAATCCATATTCAGCCCTGGTTGGTGGCTCAGTGAATAGATGCTGGCTTGCAAACCCAAAGGTCGATGGTTCAATTACCAGCCAGGACACATAACCAAGTTGCAAGCCAGGTCTCCAGCCAGGTCTGTAGCTGGAGGCAGGTGAAAGGCAACCATACATTGATATTTCTCTCTCTCTCTTCCTCTCTCTCTGGAAATAATGGATAAATTTTTTTTTTAAATCATATTCTTGGCCCTGGCTGGTGGTACAGTGGATAAGGTGCTGGCCCACAAACCCAAAGGTCACTGGTTCAATTCCCCAGCCAGGGCACATAACCAGGTTGTAAGCCAGGTCTTCAGCCAGGTCCATACATAGCTGGAGGCAGGTGAAAGGCAACCAGACATTGACATCTCACTCCCTCTCTGCCACTCTTCCTTCCCCTCTCTCTAAAAATAATTTAAAAAAATTTAAATCCATATTCTCAAACACTATTGACATAGGAAAATGCTTGTGATATACTTTCAGTAAAAAAGGCATGATTTTTAGACTCTCCATTTTGTAATAAAAGAAAACAAATTAGAAATATGGTAAAATCATAACAATGGCAGGAGAGTAGGACTATTAGAGATTTTATTTTGATCTTCTACCTTTTCTATATATACTTCAAATTTACTCTGATAAAAATGTAATTTTCTCTATAATAGAAGTTGGTGGGAATTTGTTCAGGAAATAAAAATTAAGAACCCTAAGGTCAAAAAGAACAAAAAAATATTACTGTTTCCCCCACTTTCACCACAACAAGTCAAATATATTTTAGCAGCTCAAATGCTGGAGGAAGTAAACTTCAAGGGTGGAATAGCTCCATAATCCCAGCTGGAGATTATTTATGATTTTAACCTTTTGATATTTTGTTCCTTTTTCTTATTTATAGAAAAATAATTTAATAAAAGGTACTCACTCTTCTTCTCAGACCAAAATTAAAATTAGTTTTTGTCATTTACTCTTTTGATATCAATATTTTACTGACTTTTTGGTTCTACTCTGTTTCTACTTTCTTTGAAAATTGGAAAAGTCATTTGAAGTCTTTTTTTACAAATGTTCTGATTAAAATAAAGATCAATTAAAATGACAAAGAGTGGCCCTACTTAGTGCTAAAATTTAAGTGGTACTGAATTGATATCCAGTGTCCCTTTTTTAGTAATGGCCCTTTGCACCTGCCAGCTGTTTCCACTATTTACCAATAATGAACTCAGTCATGTGAAGGGGTAGGACTCTGAGAAGGTAGTAGAGCTTGTCTCCCCTTCCCGCTTTCTTCATTCAATATCCTCTCGGTAGTCAAGTGTCTAAACATACCCTGTTTTCCACTTCTGCTACCAGATGCCATATGGGGATTTAAAAGTGGTTTTGAACATGTAATAAAATATTTTTTAATCTTTTTTTATTAATATATTTTATTTATTTTGCTATTACAGTTTTCCCAATTTCCCCCACTTTGCCACTCTCCACCCACTGCCCCATTTCCTTCTGCAATGTCCCCCTTAGTTCATGTCCATGAGTCATGCATATAGGTTCTTTTGCTTCTCTATTTCCTTTGTTCTTCTTAACATGCCCCTGTCTATTCTGTAACCACCAATGTGTACTTTTTCTTTTTTCCTTTCACATCCAGAAAATGCACCATTTAATTACTGCCTTCTGTCAGCTTCTCAAATCATATTAATACAAAATTTTCTTTTTGTTATTTCAAAATGCCTACATAATTCATTTCTTTAAAGAATCACTCTTTTAAGGAATGTGAATTGCAATATTACCAAACACATGCAAAAATACATTTACACCCATACATATTTTTACACATATTTAAAGTACATACTGGATTTTGAAGAGTAATACAAAAATTTAAGGCCTGCAACCAAGAATACTCTACCCAGCAAAGCTCTCATTCAAAATGGAAGGATAAATAAGGAATTTCCCAGACAAAAGAAGACTAAAAGAATACATCTCTACCAAACTAGCATTGCAAGAAATGCTAAAGGAGCTGCTTTAAAACAAAAATGAAGAAACAGAGAGAGACAAAGAGGAACACAGGTACAAAGTGAGAAAATGGCAATAAATAAGTATCAATCAATAATAACCTTAAATGTAAATGGATTAAATGCACCAATCAAAAGACATAGGGTAGCTGAATGGATAAGAAAACATGACCCACATATATGCTGTCTTCAAGAAACCCACCTCAGAACAAAAGATCGACACAGATTGAAAGTGAAGGGATGGAAAAATATATATCAAGCAAATGAACATGGAAAAAAGGCTGGAGTAGCAATATTTATTTCAGACAAAATAGATTTTATGATGAAGGCCATAAAAAGAGATAGAGAACATTTCATAATATTTAAGGGAACAACCCATCAAGAAGATATAATTCTGGTAAACATATATGCACCCAACATAGGAGCTCCAAAATATATAAGGAAAACCTTGGAGGACTTCAAGAAGGATATAGACAGCAACACACTAATAGTGGGGGATTTTAATACTCCACTATCAAAAATGGACAGATCAACCAAACAAAAAAACACATAGGGTATTTATTGGAGCATTAAACAACACTCTAGAAGAAATGGACCTAACTGAAATATACAGAACCTTTCACCCCAAAGAAGCAAAATACATATTCTTTTAAAATGCACATGGAACATTTTCTAAGATAGACCACATGGTAGGTCACAAGACAAGCCTCCACAAATACAGGAAAATTGAAACCATATCAAGCATCTTCTCAGATCATGATAGTTTGAAACTAGAAACCAATCTCAAGGGAAAAAAACAAAAACACTCTAACTCATGGAGACTGAATAACATGCTTTTAAGTAATGAATGGGTACACAATGAGATCAAAGATGAAATCAAAAAGTTTCTGGAAACAAATGACAATGATTACACAACAGTCCAAACCCTATGGGACACAGCAAAGGCAGTCCTCAGAGGGAAATTCACAGCAATACAGGCCTAACTAAAAAGGTCAGAAGAAGTTTATACAAACGATCTAAACATAAAGCTGCAAGAACTAGTGGAGCAACAATAAACAAAGCCCATAGCAAGTAGAAGGAAGGAAATCATCAAGATCAGAGCAGAACTAAATAACTTAGAGACTCAAATTACATTTCAAAGAATCAACAAGTCCAGGAGCTGGTTCTTTGAAAAAGTAAACAAAATTGATAATCCTTTATCCAGACTCATCAAGAAAAAGAGAGAGAGGACCTAAATAAACAGAATCAGAAATGACAGAGGAGAAATCACAACTGGTACTTCAGAAATACAAAGGATTGTAAGAAATTACTACAAACAACTATATGACAAGAAACATGATAACCTGGGTGAAATGGACATATTTCTGGAAATGTATAATCTTCCAAAACTGAATCCAGAAGAAGCAGAAATCCTGATTAGGCCAATTACAACTAGTGAAGTTGAAAAAGTAATCAAAAATCTCCCAAAGCACAAGAGCCCTGGACCAGCTGGCTACACAGGTGAATTCTACAAAACATATAGAGAAGAACTAATTCCTATCCTTCTCCAAACCTATTCCAAATAATCCAATTTGAGGGAAGACTCCCAAACTCTTTCTATGAGGCCAATATTATTCTAATCTCAAAACCAGGTCAAGATACAACTAAGAAAGAAAACTATAGGCCAATATCTCTGATTAACATAGATGCTAAAATTCTCAACAAAATATTGGCCAACCAGATTGAGCAATACATTCAAAAGATCATGCACCATGATCAAATGGGTTTCATCCCAGGGATGCAAGGATGGTACAACACTTGCAAATCAATCAATGTAATATACCAATCAACAAAATGAAAGACAAAAACCATATGATCATATCAATAGATGCCGAAAAAACATTTGATAAAGTATAGCAACCACTTATGATAAAAACCCTCAGCAAAATGGGAATAGAGGGAGCATACCTCAACATTATAAAGGCCATATTGAGAAGCCTGAAGCCAACATCATACTCAGTGGGCAAAAACTGAAAGCTTTCCCCCTAAGATCAGGAATGAGACAAGGCTGTCCATTTTCTCCACTTTTGTTCAACATCATTTTGGAAGTTCTAGCCATAGCTGTTAGAGAAGAAAAACAAACCAAAGGTATCCAAATTGGAAAGGAAGAAGTCAAACTGTCATTATTTGCAGATGATATGATAGTGTACATACAAAACCCAATAGGCTCCACCAAAAACTTACTCAAGCTAGTTAGCAAAATAGCTGGATATAAAGTCAATATCCAGAAATCAAAAGCATTTTTGTATACCAATAATGAAACATCAGAGGTAGAAGCTAGAAAACAAATTCCATTTACCATAGCAACAAGAAAAATAAAGTACTTAGGAATAAACTTAACCAAGGAGGTAAAAGATCTATACTCAGAAAACTACAGAACATTGAAAAAAGAAATTAAGGAAGATACAAATAAATGGAGGCATATACCATGTTCATGGATGGGAAGACTTAACATCATTAAAATGTCCATACTACCCAAAGCAATCTATAAATTCAATGCAATCCTAATTAAAATACCAATGGCATACTTCACAGATGTAGCGAAAATACTTTAAAATTTATATGTAGCCAAAAAATGCCCATGAATAGCCACAGCAATCTTGAGAAAGAACAAGGTAGGAGGAATCACAATACCGACATCAAACTATACTACAAGGCTACTGTCATCAAAACAGTCTGGTACTGGCATAAGAATAGACAGATAGATTAATGGAACAGAATAGAGAGACCAGGAATAAACTCAGGACTCTATGGGCAATTAATATTTGACAGAGGGGGAAGGAACATAAAATGGAGTAAAAACAATCTCTTCAACAAGTGATGTTGGGAGAACTGGACAGTAACATGCAAAAAAATAAAACTAGACCACCCACTTACACCATACACCAGAATAAACTCAAGATGAATAAAGGATTTAAACAAAAGCAGTGCCAACATAAAGGTCCAGTAAAGAAATATAGGAGAGTAAAAAGGGGATTGATATAATATAATAACAATAAAATTAAATTATAAATAAATAAATAAATAAAAACATAAAAAAAAATTTTAAATCGCTTCTCGGCCTTTTGGCTAAAATCAAGTGTAGTATCTGTTCTTATCAGTGTAATAAAATATTTTTAATAGATTTGATTCCCAATTATAAGTTAGACAACCATAGAACATTTCTTGGTATTAGGTATCACTTTAAAAAATGATTATGAAAAAAGAAAAAAAAATGGTTATGTCATTGTTTATATCATGGAGGAAAGAAGAGAGTTAACCTATAAAGGAGTTCCCATAAGACTTGTCAGTGGACTTCTCAAAAGAAACTTTGGAGACAAGAAGGGGCTGGCAAGAAATAGTCAAAGTGATAAAAAGCAAGGGACCTACAACCTAGATTGCTCTATCCAGCAAAGCTATCATTTAGAATGGAAGGGCAAATAAAGGGCTTCCCAGACAGGATAAAGCTAAAGGAGTTCATCATCACCAAGCCCTTATTATATGAAATGCTAAAGGAACTTACTTAAGGAAAAGAAGACAATCAAAACTATGAACATTAAAATGACCACAAACTCACAATCATCAACACCTGAACCTAAAAACAAAAACAAACTAAGCAAACAATGAGAATAGGAACAGAATTAGAGGTATGGAGATCATTTGGAAGGTTATCAGTTGAAAAGGGGCAGGAAGAAAATGGGGGAAATGGTGCAGGGATTAAGAAGCAAAATTGATAGGAACAAAACAGATAGGAGATGGGTGTTGGTAGTATAAGAAAGTGAGAAGCCAAAGAACTTAACACACATGATCTATGGATATAAACTAAAAAAGGGGTTGCTGCAGGGAAAGGGGATACCAGACAGAGGGAGGCAAAGGGAGAAAATTGGGACAACTGTAACAGCATAATCAATAAAACATACTTAAAAAAGAAAATTTATTAAATATTTTAGCACAGCATGTGGTAGATGCTCAGCATATGTTAATCTAAATCTGCTTTCTGAAAGGCAGCTTGTGAGAGGCACCATACAGACTGGAGAAAGTTTGTAAGACAGCTATTTCTGGGCTCAAATTCCTATTCAGTAACTAACTCTGTGAACCGGGACAAGTTCTGATGTTCTTTAATTACCGAGGACAGTAACATCTACCTTGCAGGTCCATTCTGTGTATTAAATACATTTAGGAATAAATGCATGATAAATGCCTATCACATAAAATATTTAATAATAACTATTATTGTTATTAATTAGTGAGAGGAGTTTGGCTAGAAGGAAAAGTTATAATAGAAGATTCTGTAGGAAAAAAAAAGGAAAAAAAAAGCCACAAAAAATTTTTCCAATTTTCTTTGCTCTTAAAATTCATCCTAAAAGGAATTCCTTGCTAACATAAGTGAACATGAAGGTGTTTTCTTTCCCTCATCCCCAGAGATGGTAGCAAAAATGGAACTAGTGAACAGGCCCAATTCAAACAAAGATATCTACAGAAATAACATTGGGAGAGACACAAGATTTGTTTTGGCAAATAGAAAAGATTTCTGATTGTTTTGGTTTTCTTCTGTTGGAGCCAGTCAGCATCTGGCTTTGAGAACTATGGGCATGGTCACCATATGTCCTGTATTTTTTCTATAGAAGTCCCAGTTTAAAATATTGAATCATGTTGCCCCCTTAAGAACTCTTGTATTTGTGAGATTATGGACCCTAATTTGTAGTTTAGAAAACATGATCAGGTAACTACAGAAGTCTGTGTCTGATAGGAAAAAAGTAGAAATTATAAAAAAAATGGATCAGGTAATGAACTAATGAAAAATAAACTAATATATCAATATACATATTTTCTTTCTGCAATAGCAATACCCTCGCACTTTAAGCCATTTGCTGGTTTGGCACTTTTCTCTAAGGAAAAGAAGCAATATAATAGGGTTCCAGGATGATTATGACCTTTGAACAGAGTCAGGCAATCAATCTTAGGGAGATTTTGCTTTCTCCAGTCTGATAATTTTTATTAAGAGAACAGAGGGGAAGGGTGTAATAATAATAGTAACAGCTAGCATTTATTAATTCATTGAGAGCTTATATGTATCAGAACTTGGCTAAGTAATTGACCTGCATTAGATCATCTATAAGCAGACACTAGTATTTCCTTCTTTTACTTATATGGAAACTGGCTCACAGAGATTAAGTAGCTTGCTGGCAGTCACATGGCTAGTTAGTGACGGAGCTGGGGTTCAAGTCTGGTTGATCCCAGGTTTCCTCAACAGGTAGACTCATCATTCAGTTAAATCAAGTGAACATTTTTGAAGTAGGGGCAGGTCTGAAATTTTAGGGGTGACCATATAGCAGCGAGAATATCAGGCAGGCTCTTGTATACAAGACCAGTTTTTTCTAAAAGTTGTTTTTTACACTGGAGTAATCTTGGACCCAGAAATCCATTTTGTGAAAGTAAATGTATCTGGATGGGATTATTAGGGATGTGCAAACCCAGGGGTGTTTGAGGTTTGGCTGCATGTTGTGTTCTATTTTTCAAAGGTTCTGGGAGAGACAAAACTCAAAACATGTTTCTGCACAGTAATTATCCACTTTGCTTTCAACTTCATGTGTATTTCTAGAGAAACTAACTACCCTGGACCTGTTTCTTATTTTAGTGGGTGCCCCTTAGATAAATACCCACATACAGATCAAGCCCACAGGACACTGTGGAAGTCAGAAGACCCAAACTTAGCTTAGTGAGACCAGAACAACAACAAAACAAAGAAACATGTTTAGGAATCTTTATTTACTGTGTGTGTGTGTGTGTAATCAATTCATCAATTCTTTGGGTGGGAAAGGTATTTAGGAGGGAAAAGTAAAAAATATTTTATTGAGTGCCTGTTGCATAAGCCACTCATCTTGATGCTGGGACAACATCTTCACCCCCAGGGAACTTTCACCAGAAAGGTAATACAGAGACATGAACAGATAATTTATACCACAGTCTAGTAAAAAGACAGGGTTCTACGGAAGCATAGAGTTGGTGCATTTAAAGCCAGCTTGAGTGATGTTCCAGGTATGTTTTGCTATGTAACAAGCTATTCCAAAGCTTAGTGTCTTAAAGCAACAACCATTTATTTATATTTTTTAAGTTTACGGGTCAGGAATTTAGGAAGGGGTCAGCTAGGAGATTCTTTTCCTTTATATGGTGTTGACAGAGGTCATTTGCTAATATTCATCTGGGGGATTGATTGGTAGGTAAGATCCAAGATGGCCTTTCGAACTTGTCAGTTACCTCGAGGGGGTTAACTGGACGCTATTGGTCAGAGCAGACACAAGTTTTCCCAGGTTCAAGGCAAGAGGAATTAGATCCCCTTCTCTCAGTAGAGGGAATGCTACAGTCACCTTTATTACTGTAAATTACTTAAATAGATTATATATGCAAAATACATTCATTTTCTCCTCCTTTAAAAGTTTCATTTTATTATGGCATTTGGTTTAAGCCTGCAGTCCAGCATCTCATTGTCCAAATTAGATCCAGATCTGGATAAGTCTCCTCGGGTTTAGTTCCCTGGGGAGAGAATTTCTCTCACTCTGAAGACCTATGAACGTAAAGAAAAATTTTCTATCTTCACCCCCGCAGTGGGGGGAGGGGGCGGATAAGAAAGCTGTAATACATAGTCCTGTTCAAAAAGGTGTGCACTACAAGACACAAAACATTTACTGGCTCTTAGCAATTCTGAAACTCTACCAGGGACTTGTCCATTTTTGGCTTAGGCCTTAATTATGATCCCAGGAATTCTCTGTTAACTCTGAGGTCCATTTCCTCCTCTCATGGCTCCACTCCCTAAGCCACTCTTGTCTGTGTAAAGCTGGGTGGTTGTCTCAGTCTGTTTCTTGGTCATGGAAATTCAGGGATCCAAATTTTTTATTTTTGTACTCTGTCTCTTTCGGTTTATACAGATATGAGTTTAAAAAAAAAAACTGTGTGGGTTTATTATATGCCAGTTATAAAATTTACTTCATTAAACAAAAAGCCATTATTGATCTTTTCAAGATTAGCTCTTCTCAACACGTGGGTCACCTGTATGTCTACTGTAGGAAAATGAGCTTCAGAGTCTTAGAAACACAAAGTTTAACAAACAGGGCCTAAAGGGCACATTTTCAAGATACTTAAAAACTTTTTTTTTTTTTTTTTAAACTAAGAGGATAGATGAAGCATGAGACAAGGTCACGTAGTTGTATTCATCTGCGGGATAAGCTAGGATGTAGAATCCCAGATACAGCTTCATTCACTTGTTGCCATGGTGAAGATAGCTGGAAGGTTAGGCTTAGCTGGGGCTATTGTGCCAAATCTCTCCATCACCGAGGTTTCAGAGTAGCCAGATTTTTGCATAGAATGTCAAGGTTCCAAGAGAAAGTATTATAGTAAACATGGTAAAAGATGCATTGCCTTTTACAACCTAAACTCCAGAGTCACATAGCGTCACTTCCACTGTTTTCTATTGGTCAAAGCAGTCAAAAAATACTCACATTTAAAAGGAGGGGATTTATAAGCCAAGTCACAATGGGAGGAGTGCCAACGAATTTACAGGGAAGGAACTCACAGAAATTTAAGCTGAAATTTAAAAAGAACAGGAATTAGCTATAGGGGTAGAGTTGAATGGGGAAGGGTATTCAAGACAGAGATAAAGCAGAAAACCATAAAGGGATTTAAAAAACTTTGTGTAGTTATCATACATGAGATTAAAGTGGGAAAGGGGAGTCAGCCACAGCCATATGGAAAAGGGTTATCAGAATTGCTCTTAGATTTGAGTGAGAAGATACCTACCCTTGGGCTTAACATTTTAAAGGGCCCTTTTGGGCCCTCATTCATCCATGGTCCTCCCCATGGTATGAGGAATTTTACACCAAAGTTAAAACTTGCCCAGTTGGAAGCCATGTGCCCTGCTAGACCAGGCTTTGGATATCTGAGACTCCACAATTCCCTGCTGAAATGGGCCTGAGACCCCAGGGATGGTGCGAGCCCAGGAGGTGGCCAAGAGGCAGTTGGCTTGGAAGACAATGGGTAGAGCTTGGACATGAGAGCTGGAGTGTCCCCATGCTAGTGAATAAGGCTCTGTGCAGTGCAGGGTAGAGTCCAGGGAGGGCAGAGAAAGGAGACAGGGTGAGAGTTTCAGCCCTCCCAGTACCAAAGTATTCTGGCCCAGAACTCTGAGAAATACAACAGTAGTTCTAAATTTGAACTGGGCCTTTCAAACCCTTAGGAAATTATATTTGTTATTTGTCAGGTGAAGCATATTTAAGAATAATTTGCCCACTTGATTTATAACTTTATAAGTGGTATTTAGCCCCCATTTGTACTGTTATCCCAGTCCCTTCAAGACTTACATGGACTATATCGACCAAGCTAAGGAGTTTATATTGTGTTCTGAGAGCAGCATAGAACTAGTCAAGGATTTTAGTCACACAGGTGATAGTTCTTCATAGATATTTCATAAGTACCTAATAAGAAACCTGTCATGTTGTGGACACATAATAAATACTTCTGAATGAATTGATTAACATGAGAATTTTAGGAAGATTGTTTCGGTGAAGTAAGGGAGAATGAAAAAGAGCAGGACTGCAAGTAGAGAGACTAGTTAGAGGCTCCAAAAGTAATTCAGGTAAAAAGTGCTGGCCCCAACTTTGTTGTGGGTCTTGGGATGAAGAGAATAAGAAGTGAAGGAAGTATCTGTTGCATCTGTTATACTGTATTACAAATTTTTTGATCTTCCATACCAACTATGATGTCTTGAGAACAAGCATGTCTTGCTCATCTCTTTATTCTCATTGTCTAGCCTACGTGTATGATAGCCACTTAGATAAAGGTTATTGGATTGTTTAATGAAGAAAGGATTATAACTTGTAAACTTCTCACAACCTTATATCTTTATGTAGCTGAGGAAACTGAGTCTCAGAGGGATTAAATAACTCATAATCAAACCTGAGTGTCTTTATATGGCCCATAAAACCCCTGCATCACCTGCCCCCTAGCAACCCTTCCAACATCGCTGCTGCAATCTCCTCCTGCATTCACTCTATTCCAGCCACGCTAGCTTTCCCTTTCTTCAGCCAGTGACCATGTGTGTTCCTGCTTCACTTTATTTTTTTTTTCCACTTGTAGTTTTCTCTTTCTTCCAGCTCTTTGCTTTCACTGGCAAATTTTATGTCTTAGCTCAAATCTCATCTTTCCAGAGAGCTCTCCTCTGACCACTCAGTCTAAAATACAAGGTTCAGATCACACTCAGTCATATCACCTTATTTTACATTCTTCACAGCTATTACATTATCTGACATTATTTTATTTATGATACATGTATTTGTGTGTCATTAACCTTATTTCTTCCTTATAGGAACATAGGTCCTTAAGGGCAAGACTTGGTCTATATCCTCAGCAATTGAAATACCACCTGACAAATTGTTGACATTCAGTAAATAAATATTAAATAAATAGATGAATGAGTGAACTTAACAAACTCACAAGGTGTGGAGCTGTTTTGTGCACAGCAGTGGCACCATAGAGTCCTTGCTTTTGCCCATGCTTCTCAACACAACCTCATGAAATCCTGTAACTGTAAGACTTAATCTGTGTCTTGTTCACCACTATATCCCCACTACTAGATCAATGTCTGGTATGTAAGGTGCTTAATAAATATTTGTTGGATGAATCAAATTTGAACTAACATGACTCTCTTAAAGAACCTGCTGTATTACTTTATTACTACAGGGTAAACAGGACTACTGTCACCTAGACATGGACACGAGGAGTATAATAGAGTTTTATGACCCTTAACAAAATACACAAGACCGTAATTCTAACTGTCCTAAGCTATCAAGCTGCATTTAGGGAGATGCATTATAAAATTTTTCCATTGTCCAGGCAAGATATGGTGAGAACCTTAACTAAGACAATGGCAGAGGGGATGGGAGTAAGGAACTGAAGATTCAAGAAATCATTATAAGTAAAATGGCCTGGGCTGGAGTTTTATTGAGTGGAGTAGGCAGGGAAATGGAGTAGTCATCAAGTTTGATACAGGGTGTGCAAGATAGATCACAATGAGATGAAGAGTGACCACATTCTGGAAGTTTGGATGATTCAGGGGAAGGTTGACTTAGGATGGGAGATATTAGAGTATATTTTTAAGTTTCACAAAGAGTCAGATGACAATGAAAGAAGGAAAATGCAGGAAAGAGAGGTTGAATAATGAAATGAAATACATAAATGCTTTGAAACTGTTTAATAGTGTGTGCGTGTGTGTGTATGTGTGTGTGATTTAGCTCTATTCAGGAGAAACAGTTTTAAAATAAAGTCATTTCTTGCGCTTCTTAAGCTACAAAGAATACACAAGCTGATAGCTGACATAGAATCTGAAGCTTAGCAATGAAGTCTATGCTAGTAGTTTATTCCCAAATGCTTTCCCCAAGAAGAGAAATTACTTCATTAGAAAGAATGTAATGTTTAAGAGAAAGTATAGTGTGGTTCTTTAAAATGAGTTTTTTCTTTAATTTTAGGAAGGTCTTGGCAATATCAAAATTTCTGATGTTATGAAATCAAACTAAAAGCATTCATCACTACATACCTTCTACCTGAGGCTCTCCCCATGCCCTTCTCCAGACTTACTAAACAATAAATGTCAAAAGTAAATGATCATGGGCCAGACCAACTCGAATACACCAAACCAGTATATGTGTGTTGCTGCTATGACTGTAAAGTGCTGTGCCTGGGACTGGCCGAGGGGTGCAGCCCGGGGGCAAAGCCGTAAACAAACCTTGCTCAGGAGTATGTGGCCTTGAGCAAGCCACTTCATCTCTGCACTAGGATGCATGTTGTCCTTATGAAATGCTGCTCTTTGGTGTTGCTATGATTTGTAAATTGCCCCCAAATTGTAGGGATTACATAAGCAAGCATATGAAACATATGCTCTGTAAGAACTTTCAATGTTACTGAAATATAGGAATAATATTGAAGAGGTCCAGACACATAATGAAGAACAGGAAGAAATAAGATGTGACTGGTAAAAATTTTTAAATAGTAGAGAAGTTTTCTCAAGGAAAGAAAGCATAAGAAGGTTTGGGCATATGGATTTTGGCTTAAGGACTTTATTATGATCTTTAACAATGTGTTATAACACAGAACTTCCTGGTAAATAAAATTACCCCCAAATTATGCATAGATTAAAATCAACTCAATCCACGTTAGACCTGCCTCTTCTGGCTTCTGCCCTTCTAAGCATCATATTTTATTGCTTCCCAGGGCACTTCATTCATTCATTCATACCTACCTACATTGTTTTCCAAAGGAACCAGAATCTCCCTTTCCCTCTCTCTCTCTCTCTTTAGATTTTACTGATTATTTTTAGAGAGAGGGGAAGGGAGAGAGGCAGATAAACTTCAATGTATGGTTGCCCTTCACCTCCCTCCAGCCACGGACCTGGCTGGACACCTGGCCTGCAACCTGGTTATGTGCCCTGGCTGGAAATCAAACCATTGACCCCTGGGTTCACAGGCCGGAACCCTATTCACTGCACCACCAGCTAGGGCGAGAATCACTCTTGATTAAAGGTTCTTTGTAGCTCTTCCATCTCTGCCTTTTGACTAGCTAACTTACTCATTCACTAGGACTCAGTATTAACACCAATTTCACATGGATGCCTACCCTGAACAGCTCCATGACAAACCTGGGCCAATCAAAGTGTTATTATTACTTGTACTTCTCACTTATAGCACTGTTATTATATCATTGAAATTGTTTGTTTATTGTCTGAGATTCCCACTAAATTTCAGTTTTCAAAGACATTGTGTCCTCAGGATCTGGCTTGGTGGGTGGCACATGCTGATTCTCTATTATCATCTCAAATGAAAGAACTCTAAATTAGTATAGTCAGTTGGATGAACCACCTTTATTTCCACTATGCAGATGAGAAAACTAAGGCTCTGAACAATAACTCTTCACTTAGACATATGGTAGCGGGCTGGAGCAAACAGAGGCCTCTAAGTGCCACCCACAGCCTTCTCTGGGCATGTGGCTAAGGCAGCTTGGAGCTGCGTCACATGCCTTTCCCCCTGAACTTTCACAGGAGATTAGCTTTTGCTTCTTGGAAAACTGAGTAAGTGGAAAGAAAAGATGTTTGTAACTAACACGGAAGAAAAGTCTGTTTGTTCTCAAGACACTGAGTGTGTTGTCCAACCCAGTGAGTTCATCCATGCATTTTCTTGGGCTCTGCAAGAGTCATAATGGCAACAGAATGACAAACTACTTGGTATAAGTAGGGCTCATTCAGGCTGCCTCAGGGCAGTATTAATTTAGGCGGCAGCTTTGTTTTCCTTTTCTAGGTTAAAGAAAGACTCAAAAGAGTATATGTGCATCTTGCTTATTTGCTCACTTAGACTGCCTTTACTCACCCCCATCCCCACTCTCACTACTGCATTTGAAGCAGAGACAGCCTCTGCTTATCCTCCTTCTTAATATCAGCTCATTCCTAACTTCAGCATTGGGCACAGAGCTGGGGTCCAGCTTGAAAACAGGGAGACCTCTAGTCCCACCCTAGAGCTTAGCAGCCAAGATGCCACAGGAAAATGGGGAGAGCGATGAAGCAGCCCTAAAGAGCCAAATCTAACCTAGGTACTTGGGAGTCAGGAATTCTAATCCTTGATGTAATCTGATTATTGCCGAGGGTCAAAATCCTATAAGCACTTTAAGGTGAAGGTCCAGTTGTGGGGAGTTCTTATTCAGAGTTCCTATTCTAATTTCTTATCCCAGCACAGCATATAACCAATTACACAAGGAAAAAAAATCTCTCCTTAATTAGTCATGTGTACAAAGATTAATGTCCAAGGATGAGTACTGCCACATTTTTATAGAATCTAAAACTAGAAATAAATACCTGTAATAAGAAATTGATTAGATATATTTATAAAATATATAGTGAATTTATGCAATCACATAGTAGAGAATATTAAATGACATAGGAAAATTCTCAGTATATTAAGTAAAAAAACAAACATAGCGATTGATTCTAAATGAACTAAAATGTAGAATTATCTTTTAAAAATGCATATGTGGTTAAATATAATTTTTTCTGCATGATTTTAAATGATTTTTTCAAACTTTCACAACAAACACCTAACTTTCATAAGCATAAGAACAATTAATTAGTACTACTGAAAATATATAAATCATTTTTCATTATGGTGGTTTGTATAAAACTGATTAAAGTGAGGAGGGGAAGCTCTTCTACTCTAACTGCTTAGAAGCCAAGTGACTAACAAGTATTCACTATGAGAAACTGGGAGCCTGACAAAAAGTGATTTGTCCAGATTTGCATGACAAAACACTAAGCTCACTCTCCATTCAAGTCAGAACCTATTTCTAGAAGATCCTTTGGCATCAGTATTTAATACTCTTTGTCACCAGAAGTCAGTCTATCATGTTTTCTCTCTTTCTGGTATTTGCCTTTTAAGTCTTAACCTCCAGAGAAACTGTAAAAGCATTATCATTTATTAAGGAACTTGAGACATCCAAGAGTGTATCAAAGGCATGTATAATTGGTTTTATAATGAGAACATTAGATTCAGATTCCGAATCCTGAATCACACAGCTGTACCAGCCACTCTGTGCCTTAACAAGCTTACTAAATTCTCTGATCTTCAGTTGTCTACTAAATTGCACCCTAAATTGAGGATGATAATAACCACCTACACATTTGGTCATTAGAACTGAATCAAAAAGTATTTTCTTTGCACTGTACTAGAAGTGCAGTATATAACAGTGTCAATCCTTGTCCTAAGAGTTTATAATCCAGTAGGATACCTAGGCAGATACAGAGAAAGTTACAAAAGAGTGTGGCAATTGCCATCATAGGACAGTGCACAACACTGTAGGAGCCCCTAACAGTGACCTAACCTGAAACAGTGATGATAAAATAAAACATAAAGGATGAGAAGAAATTTCTCAGGCAAAGGTGAGAAGATAGCTCCATTTTCAGGCCCAAAAATGTTCTAAGGCCTGAAAATAACAATGGAGAAATATAAACCAGCTTAATATAAATTAGTTAGTTTTAAATTGGTTGAACACATCTAAATGCACTGCTTAATGAAAGCCTAATGCTTCAAGACTTTGTGTTCCAATATAACATACCCAATATTTTTAGTAATGACTTGTTTTTGTAAAGATTGTATATAATATATAAATAACAAATATATAAATAGTTTACTCATCTAAATTTGCTAATGATGGGTAGTTAATTGAAAGAGCTCATTAATACACTGAATAATATATCCAAAAATATCTTGCCTTTTCAGGTTGTAAAGGGAAAAAAGTGATAATTTTTTTAAGGTTTTCATGTCACCCTGGGTCATTTCCTTACTTTTATTGACCACAACTCTACTGAGTTGGATGATACATGGACCATGCCCATTTTTATGATACTTCTTTGGATCTGGCTATAACTGTCTACATAAAAACATAAAGAAGATGTGCATAGAGACCACATTTAGGTGTCCTGTAGCCAAGGAGTTCAGTATAGTCAATAGTCAGTTGTGATATGGTGCAGGAAAATGTAATATATTGCACAAAGAATTAATGGTTGCACTCTATTTTAGGGTAGCAAGCCCATATGTGGCTACTATAGTCATCTCTTGGCACGATACTTTAAGAGAGACTGATAATCTGAAGTCTGCTCACAGTACACAATATTGAGAAGCCTTGAAACTATCAGGAACCATGATGGAAGCAATAAAGCAGTTTATTTGGAGATTGACTCAACAAAACATGCTAGTTGTCTTCAAATATAAAAAGTTTGTTCACATAACTGAACAAAATCAGATTGACTCTTCCTGTCTTCAAAGTGTAGAACCACAAAAGAAATGCTAATGGGACAATTTATAGCTCAATAGAAAGGATAATTTTATAATAATAAAAGCTGGCTAGAGGGGAATAAGTTACTTCATAGGGGATAAGTTCCATATTACTATATAAGCAAATCTTAAATGACCTCATAGGAGATACTTTAGGAGAGATACAAGCATCAAATGGATAATGAGACTACATAAACTTGAAGTTCTTTGCCCAAGCAAAGATGTTATGGGCCTGGCATATTCACAGTTAATAATAATCACATCATTATCATCATCATTACCATCAACAACAAAATCAAAATCTAGTCTTATTCTCTCTCTGGAGACACACTGTATAAATACAGCAGTCCCCAGTAACGTGTGGCTACAAGCCCTTGAAATGTAGCTGGTCTAACATTAGATATGCTTTAAGTGTAAAATACAGACCAGATTTAATAATTCTTCATATAGATCTCATGTTGAAAGAATACTATTTGAATTTACTTTGATCAATAAAATCTATAATTAAAATTAATTTCACTTCCTTTTACTTTTTTAATGTGATTACTAGAAATTGTAAAATTACATATGTGGCTTGCCAGAAATAAAGCTAACATTTTTGGCTTTACCCAGGTTAATATCACTTTCCACATCACAGTCTTGGAAAGAGCTTTTCTTAGACTTCCCCACATTCTCTAGGACAGGTTATTGGCCTACAGGAAACCCAGATCATAGATCCAATAGCCAAATCCTTGCACCAAACCCAACTATAAACCATGAGAGGGAACAAACTGTGCTGAACTTAGAAATAAGCCCAAATATATCAAAAGGTTTTAATTTCCTAAAACACTCAGCTGAAACACAACCAAGGAATGTCTTCGAGTAGGAATTTAACCTACCTACATATTTCCTAAAACTAGTGAACAACCATATCACAGTGAGCCAACATTAATTGGATTTGGGTCCTTGCTTGCAACCCAGTACAAAATATTTACCAACCTTGTGTGTTTTGGCTTCTGGCACAGAGACTGCTTTTATAGCAAAATGATTAGAGTCAGCACTCTTTTCAACTAAGCAAGCATAAATGGGTGCTCACTGTTCACAAGTAGGTGGGTCTGTCACATCCACCCTAAGACAACCTTAACAGATGGGGTGATCTTTTCATATGCTGTCAGGCTTCAAGGTCAAAGAGCTCAATGGTGAAAAACATGGCTCTAGAGTCAGAGGACCTATGTTTGAGTGGAAGCTCTTCCTGATGACCATTTGTATAACCCCATGAAAGTTAAATAACAGTTGTAAAGCTTCAGTGTCTTAATCTATTAAGTGGCCATGATACTACCTACTTCATAATTTCATATAGTTATTTTAAGAATTAAATTATTATACACTACACACACACACACACACACACACACACACACACACAAAGTGCTATGTCATCATCATCATCATCATCATTACCATCATCATCATTACTATCCCCAAGTAGACTAGCAGCTCCTTAGGGGCAGGGTTGTGCCTTTATTCATTTGTCATTCATTGAGGACTACTCTGTGCCAGCCTTGTTATAGTGCTTGAAAGGATCAAGACTGACAAAGTCCCTAAGCTCTTGGAGTTTATGTTCTCCTGGGAATCATACATAAACTAGTTTGTAAATAAATATATAATCTCAGCAATGACAAGTGTTAAGAAGGAAGACAGTAGAATAGTACAAGGGATGATGAGAGGTTTTCTTTTTAGCTAGGATGTCAGAGTGGCTTCTTTGAGCTGAAATTTAAATGAGGGAGAGAGCCTAGGGAAGGAAGCATAGTTCAGTAAAAGGAAGCAGCAGGTCCATGGGGGGAAGAGCTTGGTGCTTTGAAAAGCAGCGCAAATGAACGGAGTGGTTGAAAGGAATTAGGCAAGGTATAATATGATCACACTGTTGGCTTTGGCAAGATGAAAAACATTGGTGACCTTAACCAGAGTGTTTCAACAGAGTTTGAAGATATAAATATCTGACTGGAGTGGGCCAAAGAGAATATAGGAGGCTAGGAATTAGAGACAGATAATATAATATACTTTAAAAAAGATCTTTGCTATAAACAGGGGCAGAGAAAAAAGTCAACAGCTAAGAAGGAAGGTAGTAAAGCAAGTTGTATATAGAAGAGAATGATTCTGCAGAGAGGAAGAAACTGCCAATGCAGGAGAAAGAGGACATAATTTCAGCATCTTTGCAGGACCCAAGTCCTTGAATAAATGAAAGGAGAGAGGAAGTCATGCCCAGGGAAGTTTCCAGGCTTGGGTAGCAGTAGGAACCATTTCTGCATGGAATAGGAAGGTGGGCAGAATATGTTGGTCCGAATACAGGGAGGTGGTCAATTTGGTGGTGGATCAATGAGAGTGGCCTCATACCTTTCATTTGCTTAAGAATTAAAAACTACTGAGAAGAAGGAGGGAGTCAGGAGGGTTGAATTTGACATCTTACATCCTGTACTGAGAGCAAAGCCTATGCAAACTTTCTCAGAAATCTTTGTTGATGGCCAAGGAAAGTTCTGCTACAAGACCTGCAAGAAGAGAAAGTAACTACTTCCCCTTTAGCTTTGTTCCCACCTCTCCCCTGTTTTATTATTCTCTGTTGCACCTGCTGAACTTTGCTCATGCTGACAACTTTCAGTTCAGGTCAACAAGCATTTATTAAGTGCTTCCTCAGTGATATACCTGTGCTAGGTACGGCCATATGGTGTTGAATGGGTAAGGGTAAGGCATTCACCTTCTTGTCTAGATGTCTGAAAAGTACACAACAGGTTACAGTCCTCAGAATAAGTGCTTTGACAAGAGTCTCCAAGAGGGATGCCTTAGCTATTTGAAACATCCAGGAAGATTATCCCAGACCTGAATTTCCATTCCCCTCCAAGTATTTCTTCCCTTATCTTCCCCAGCCATCTTAATTTTCCCTCACTTTAACACCCTTCTCAGATCCCATCTTCTCAATCAGAAGTGATTTTTGACTGATTTGACTTTTTAAAAAATATTTTATTCTTTATGCTATTACACTTGTCTCACTTTTTCCCTTTCACCCCCTCTATCCAGCCCCACCCCCACTTTTATCATCAATTAGTCTCCTCACTGTTGGCTTTTTAAAGGACATGTAATAATGTCTCCAGCAGCCTAATGCCAAGTATTTCCAAAGGCTTCCCTTAGAAGAAGGTCACTGGTGTCACCAACTTGATTCCAGGCCAGAAGTGCGGCCAAAGTTCATGGTTCCCATTGGGCCTTTTCACTGCAGACACCAATGGGAAGATGAGGGAGGAACCAGGCTAGGACCTCATCCAGATTCCTTTTGTGTAGCTCTTTGGAGCTCTGCTGACAGCTCAAGTTTCATTTAAGATGCTTGAACTGGGCAAAGAGCTGGGGCTGCTGCGTGGTGGTTAGGCCGTGGGCAAAGCAAACATGCTGTTTGGCACATTCACTTGAGGGAGAACAAGGGCGAGGGTTGTAGGTTGTTTTGCAGGACAAACCGCCAACTCCAACAAGTGAAACAGCAGGCCAGAGACTCTGCAGAGGGTCCCTGAGGCACAGGGAACATCACTGAAAGGGCTCTGGCTTGTATTTTGCTCAAAACCATGGCAAGTATTTTCTGCATTCACCTGTGGATATAATGGAAAAGGATATGCTTGGAAAGGTCCACACACATCAGACACTATCATCCTGTGGCCAGCCTGTGTGCTGCCTGCCTCCCACTCAACATGAGAATGGCAGTCCCATCTGAAAATGTGAGGGCAGATCTTAATTTCCTCACTTCTTCCTTTTTCCTCCCCTACCTGACACAGACGAAGGCCCACTGCCTTGAAAGGTTAAGAATAAACAAAAATATGGAAAAAGAAATTTTCTGAACTCCATTCATATTGAGATTAGAATAAAGACATAGACATTTGGTGTGCTTACTCAACTAATACAGATTTACTGGCATAAGAGCATAGGGCTGGGGGCCAAAAGTGAGCTCATACAGTCATTTCTTTACCTAGACAAGAGTGGAGCTAAAAGCACAGCACAATCCAAATCGCTTCCCTGAACAGGCTGAGAGAATGTGAAGGGGAGCTATTTCTTCTTTAAAGCTATTATTGCTTCTCAAACTCTACTTCCTCCAAAGTTCCCCCTTACCCAAAGGCATCGGACAGGAATCCCCACCTCACCCCCAACATATTTCAGACCAAGAAATATTTTACATTTTAGAAATGTTCTGGAACCATCCATTGGTCATGAAAATGGGTATGCAAATTGTAAAATCCCACTTCTATTTTGTTCTAAAACAACATAGAAATCACAAATTTCTTATCTAAATAGAAAACAGAAACTATCAGTTTGGCCAAAAAATTTGTTTAGTTTTTTTTTTTTTTTTTTTTTTCTATAAAATAAAGGCACAGTTTTCATTTTCACCCATAACTTTATTGATTTGGATGCTTTGAGCATGTCAGCTATCTCCTGCTGTTGGCTTCTAGCAAGGGGTGCAGCTAAACATCTTCCAATGCATAAGACAGCCCCACAGCAGAGAATTACTTGGCAAAAATGTTAAGAGTGCCAAGAAACTTTGCAAACCACTATTTTTTTAAAAGATTTTTATTCATTATTTTCAGAGAGAAGGGCAGGGAGGGAGGAAGAAAAGGACAGAAGCATCAATGTATGGTTGCTCTTTCACCTGCCTCCAGCAAAGGACCTGGCTGGAGACCTGGCTTGCAACCTGGTTATGTGCCCTGTGACATTTGGGTTCACAGACTGGTGCCTCTTCACTGAGCCACAGTAAACCACTTTTGATACGTTCAGTCACAGCACATTCTCCATTCACTGCACAAATCTTTTTTTGTGTGGTTCAATTGTGTTTTTACCTTCCTTGAAATAATAAAGCATACTATCGCAAAAATGTAGCATATCTTCTTCCATCTTCAATATTAAAATGGATGCCAAAAAAATCACCGATTTTGATGTTTTTAAAGAAAATACATGCTGATATGATAGCCATTACAATACAACCTAGCAAAATTGTTTCAAATGAAGTTAAAGATATCTAAGTACTACTAGAGCCATCTTCTAGAAAAAAACAAAGTTTATGGCCAACCCAATACTGTTTCTATAAAACCCAAATAATTTGTGATCCTCCAACATTTCAGTCCCATTGAAAATATGAAAAGCTTCATTCAAATGCACTAATGTCAAACAAGAATTGGAAAGAGCGAATGATACCCTGGTTGGGTGGCTCATTTGGTTGGAGTGTCATCCTGTACACCAAAGGCTGCAGGTTCGATTCCTGGTGAGGGCACATACCTAGGGTTTAGGTTTGATCCCTGGTTGGGGCATGTGCAAGAGGCAATCAATTGATGTTTCTCTCTCCTTTCTTATCTCTCTAAAATCAATACACATATCCTAGAGTGAAAGAAAAGAAAGACAGAAAAGCATACATGACATAACTGCTTCATGCAACTGTTTCCATACCAAAATTTGACATATTTCTGTGATTTAAATTCTACCCCTCAGAAAACAGAATCTCACCATGAAAGGCTAGTCCTTTTTCATATTCTTTTCTTCAGAAGCCTTTGTGACTTCACCACTCATGTTTTCTGTATCCAGCTTCCTGCAGCTTGAGTAATAGCCTCTCTTTTTCTGAGACATCTTCCTCCTCCTACTCCCAAGGGGCTTGGAAATATGGAGAACTTGGGGATTTAAGGTACCTGGTATATAATAGTTACTCCCTAAAAAGCCAATGACTGTATGAATGCATGAATTGACCATTTTGGCTATTTCAAGTTAATGATGACCTATAATCATATAAAGTTTGTTCTCCCTGAGATGGAGTACAGATTAAAAATAAAAATAATATAAAGATAATCTTAGAAGTATTCATCCTTAGGTGGTAAATCAATTCTAGGCCATGAAGAGCAACCCATAAGTGTGTCTATAATATGGAGGGCAACAGAGAGGATGCCTTGGCCATCCCCACACTCTCTCATTTGGTCTTCTTTTAGGAGTCCCAACATAGCTCTGAGCTTTGGCCTTAGCATGCTCAGTTGTATGTTTTCAGGAGAGACATGTGGGTCTGATGGGAGTCAAACATTTCCAGAGAAATTAAACTTCGAATAAGCATCTCAGTCTGAAAGTTTAGAGCTATCTGCTTCATTTTCCATGGTCCCAAGGTCTTCCCAAGTATCTACCAGAGACTCCACTTCCTTCACTGAGTCAGCCATCCCAGAGGTGCTGATGCTATCTCTGCCTTAGCTCCCTGCCTTTCAGGAAGAGGTCCAAGACCTTAGCTGCCCACCTCTGCCCCCAAATTTACAATTCTAATTCCCATTCCTGGAACATCTATCTAGCCTTTCTGTTTTTGCAAAGTGTTCAACAGAGATTGGGCCCACCCTCAGTCCCAGTACTGTCCATGATGAATGAGAAAGGTCCTAGGGAGTCAGCTTAACTGACTAGGGTTATAGAACCCACCCACTGCAGGTATTTAGAGCCTGACTTGTAATGCCATTGATGCTAACTTAATCTAAGCTTTGTGCCTTGACCTTTGGTTGTTTCAAAAATCTTATTTGGGAGGGAAGCATAGTATGAATCCTAGAGAAATAACAACTGTCAGCTTTCAATCATGAGCTGGAAGAGCACTGCCCTGGTAGCAAGATTTAGAATTGGGTTTAGAGTTCTCATGAGGACAAGAGAGGTAAAATGAGGAGCAGTGATGATGGGAAGGGCAGGTTATGCTAGAATGCCTGAGTTGGTAGATGACTGACGCATCCGGGCTACTAAACAGTCTCGTAAAAACAGTTTAATATCTGTCAATGCCAGCACTCTCTGAATTCTCCCTTTACTTTCCCATAATGATGCCTTGAGCAAATTCCAAAACTTCCCAGAATTTATAATTGTACTCTTCGTACACACACACACACACACACACACACACACAATAATCTATGTAGTCCTATTTAAAATCCTCAACTGAAACCAGATTGCTCACTGTCTCTTCCCCACATCTCTGCATGGTTTGAAGGATTAAACCATGGAATACTTAGTAGTCTGTCCAGGCCTGGGTCTGGAATACTTCTCTACCCCTCTTCCTAATGCCTAACTCCTCTGCTCTTTGAGGATGGTTGTGAGAGCAGGGAAGATGAGGTCTATAATAGTGGGTATTGCTGATTCTTTGGCTAACAATGACTGTGTGGCTAAAAGCCTCTGCTCTCAAAGGGACATATTTATCATTTCTTCAGTGATTCTGACTAGATGTCCCCACAATCCAATTTTCTTAAACAATTCAGGTCCGGACATTGCTCCAACCCAGGAAGAGTCTCAGAGACAGAATCCAGCGTTAGACATGTCCCTAATATTGAAGAGTTGTGGAGTATAGTGGCTTAGACAGCCAACACAGGAGCCAGAGGCTGAGGTTTATTCCGGCGCCACTACTTATGTAACTATTATGAGCCTCAGTTTTCTCATCTATACACTGGGAATAATAATGCCTATCTCATAGTTAAAGTGAAAAGAATCATAGGCTCCGTGAAGTTCCAATGTCTGGGTCCAAATCCCAGATCCCCTAGTTAGTTCTTACCTATGTGATATTATGCAGACCTTACTTCTGAGACTCAGTGTACTCATCTGTAACATGAAATTTGTAATTTTAACTCCCTCATAGAGTAAATGTAAGAATTAAGTGTATAACAATATGGAATATGTCTAGAACAGTACATGAAACAAAGCAAGCACTCAAAATATGTCCTTACTGTTACTATTCTGCAAGGAAAGCACTTAGCTCAAAGCCTGGCACTTGTTATAATTACCAAGCTGAGGAGGAATATCAAGTAGTAGACTTTTGCGTTGTGGTTGGCATTCCTCTCCTTACTACCTTGCTTGGTTATAAACACTTCCTTGGCCTTTTACAATTCTCTTTCCAACATGTTCATGTATCTCTAGATTTGTCAGCTTCTTGTGATCTGCCTGTGAACTCAGGAGATTGCACAGGCACAGGCAGCGCTATTTCTGCCCCAGGAGCCAGCACCACCTACCCCAAGCTAAACTACCTCCCCTCAGAAGCAAGCCACTGTTTTCCCAGTGTAGATATCTGAGCAAAGCTGTTTATCCCACAGTCAGAGTCCAAAGGCTTCTACTCAGCGTATTTCCTCACTGTCTGAGAGCTTAGGCCCAGCCAGTCATTGGTATTTCTGCATCACCCCCCATCCCTGTGGGATCAGACACAAATTTGAGGCAACTGATTTGTCAGCAACCAACCTTGTAATACTTTGAGTTGTTTTTTCCAGTGTGGATATGAATTAATACCTCCTCACCCACACTCTCACATTCAGACTCCCTTGTGACCAAGAGGCATAATAACAGCCTCCTCGTGATTTGAACCATGTCCATCTGTCCTGCCTTATCTCCTCTGAGCCCCAGTCAAAACAAATTACAGATACTGGAGGCACTGCACTCACCACATTTTCAAGCCTTCACAAACACTTCTCTTCCCTCTTCTGGGAAGCCCCTTCCCTGCCATTACTTCGACCCCGTGTATTCATTTTTCAGAATCAGTCAAGCATCACCCATCCTGGACTCCTTTAGAGTTCTGCCTCTCCAGCCCTTTATCACTTGGGTGAGAGACCCCTCCTTGATTTTCCCACACATTATAGCTCATACCTACTCCCACATCATGTTTAACTTACATCTTTCCTACCAGATGATGAATTCTTCTGGGCAGATATTTCATGTTACATATCTCTGTATTTATAGTACAAAATCTGTAGTGATATGCTTGTATAGAGTTGGTACTAAGCAAATACTGAACTCTGAATGAATTTTCAACATTGCTACCTAGGGAAGTTCTGTTGGCTAATAGTTCAAAAAACAAAAAGTAGATAAAAATAAAAAAGAAATTGATGTCTATCATGGAATTCATTAATGTGCTCTTGAGCCATGGCGAAGGCTCTGTGAAAGGATAGAGACCCAGGACAAAATTCTTATCTTAAAAAATAAAACTTCCTTCAGTAGATGCCATCTTAACCGTTGTTACCACCTGAATTGTTGGAAGAGATTGTTAAGATGCCAATATACAACAATCTCTCTTTTCCAAAGTTTATCTATGTCAAAATGGTAAATTCATATTAACAAAACAATTGAAACCACAGGTGCTCAAACACACCCAGGCCTATTTATGAAGGAGTGAGGCACTACTGTTTTTTATCTCCTACCCACAGACCTCTGTAAGGAATGACCCCATGTTCTCATGCTCCCTGTTCTAAGAGCCTTCCATGAGGGGTCTTTCCTCCACCCCACACTTATCCAAATGCATACCTTAAGCTCTGCTATTGCTGGGCTGGCCTCTGAGATAAAAGGCAAATTCCTTCTCCCAATTGCAGCAAAAATGACTTCACAGAAAAAGTACGCTTCATATATACAATGCTGTGAAATAGGCATTTTTATAATTATAGTTTAATCACATGGAAACTGAAGGTCACAGAAGTAAAATACTTATTCAAGTTTAAACAACCAGTTAATGTGGGTTAATGTTGAATAGAATAGTTAATATGTCCTTCTGAGCTTTAGTTTCCTTGACTGTAAAATAAACAAATGAACACACAAAACAAACAGACTTAAATATATAGAAAAACTGATAGTTACCAGAGGGTTAGCAGTAGGGGTATGGGCAAAAAAGTGAAGGGGATTAAGAGGTACAAACTAAGTCACAGGAATGTAAAGTACAGCATAGGAAATATGGTCAATAATATCACAATAACTTTACTTAGTGACAGATGGATAGTGAACTTTTTATGATGATCACTTTGTAAAGTGTTGAAGTGTGGAATCTCACTCTAATACATGTGAAACTAATATAATACTGTATACCAACAAGACTTTAATTAAAAAGAGCTTATGTTCCAGAATGAAAAAAATAATAATAATGATGACTATTTAAGTAAAAATTCATTAGTAAAGTGTCTAGGCAATTAAAGCATGGCCTTAAAGAGTTATTATGAATGTTAAGTAAGTTAAAAAATATAAAGAAAAGCATGAACACAGTAAGTAGAGAAATAGTACATATCTGAAAAGGCAATGTAACATCTAGAAATCAAAAATACAATATGTAAAGTAAAATATATACCGGGTGATGGTTTTAACAGTAGATTAGAAACATGTAGAAGAAAAGGATAATAAATTTTAGAACAAAGCTATACAAAATATGCTACATAAAACATAGAATGAAACAACCTGAAATAAATGAAAGACCCTCAATAAACTATCATACAGTATCAAGCAATTATGTTTTATAATAAATTGTGGTTCCACAAAAGGAGAGATACTTGGGAAAACAATAAAAAGCAAATATATAATTGTGAAAAAGACTAAAATTTCATATCTAAGAATGTCACCAGATATCAAATCAAATAACACATAAAGAAAGTCACACTAAGGAACACCACAATCAAGTTGCTGAAAACCAGTGACAAAGTGAAAATTAAAAAGTACTGGAGTAAAAAGTTCACACAGACATTACGAAGAATAGAATAAAGATAAGAATAAGAGCAGGTTTCTCATAGGAAACTATATAATCTGAAGACAATAAGACCATATCTTTAAAAATGTAAAAGAAAAATTTATCATTAGAAGGTTAATAAGAATACACCAAAATAGAGAGATGAACCATAGAATGGATTAGAAGACAGAAATTTTTAAAATGTCAATTCTTGCCAATATTATATATAGGGTCAATTCAATTCCAACAATAATATTTCAGCAAGGTTTGTTGTTGTTGTTGTTAATGTTTTTAGAAATTTGCTTGTTGCTCTACAATTTATGTAGTAAAGCAAAGGTTCTAGAATAACCAAAGCAATTTTTTAAAAGGGGGACAAAGTCAGATGATTTACTTAACCTGATTTTAAGTTTTATTGTAAAGTACTAATAATCAAGACAGTTTGATATTGGTGTAAGGAGACATACTAATTAAAGGATAATGAATTCAGAAATAAACATACGTTGATAATTATTTTGTTTTGTTGTGTCTTTTTGGCCTTGGCAATTGATTTTTAATAAAGATGCCAAAGCATATTGGCATCATGGTGAAGAAAAAATTATTGCATTATTATATTTTAACAAAAATTATTTGGCTATTAAAATAAAAATATTATTTTTAGTAACACTTCACACACCAGAAATATTTACGGATAAATTTAAAAATACAAAAGATGAGTATACCAAAAATTGTACAACTTTATTAACAAAAATTATGATTACTTAACTGTCAACAAAGCTGCCAATATACTTTAATTAGAAAAAGACCACCTTTGTAACAAATGATGCTAGAAAAACTGTATATTCATATAGAAAAAAAAATTTCAACTTTTCCTCACATCGTATACAGAATTAACTCAAAGTGAAACATATACCTCAACATAAGAGCAAAAACTATAAAATTCCAAGAAGGAAAGTAATGAATATCCTTGTGATCTTTGGTAGACAAAGATTTCTTAGCTAAGGCACACAAAAAAGCGTAAGAAAAGAAGAAATTTGATAAATTGGCCTTCAACAAAATTTTAAATTTTTGTCTTTGAAAGATACTAAAAAGACTTGGAGAAAATATCTGCAAATCATGTATGTGATAAAGTAATTGTATACAGTATAAATTATTTTACAAACTTTCTAAAATTAATAAAAAGAAGACAAACAACCTGCTTTTAAATGGGGTGGAAGATTTGAATAGACCCATCACCAAAGAATACATGTGAATGGCAGATGAGAACAGTAAAAGATGCTCAATATAACTAAGGTAATGCCTAGATTATAATCCAGGCTCAGTCACTTACTTCTCATGTGAATTTAGACAGGTTTACCTCTTCGTCCTTCTTTGCCTTAATTTCCTCATAAATAAAATATCAGTATTAAGAGAACCTAGCTTTGTAGAATGAAGTTGAAGATGAAAGATTTTGAATGATAGAAAGTACTCAGAAAAATGCCTGTCACATAGTAAATGTGCAATAAACATTGGTTATAGTTATAATTATTCAGACATCTTTGCCTGAAAATTTCTTCTGGAAAAATTTCTGACCATTATGTTTTTTAATATGGCAGAGGACTTGGTCAGCTTGAGTTTTCACATACTAGTTTGAGCATTAAATAATCCTTCTAAGAGACTTAACTACATGCTTGGCACACAAGCCATATTCAATAATGTTAGTGCATCTTTTCTTCTGGATGCCTAGCATGGAGCTGGGTCTATAGATTGTACTGTAAAGTCATTACTTAACAAATATGCGGGTATTTAGCCTTAAGCTTCTATACATGAAGAAATTGTATCTCTGGCCTTCTTGCTACAGCATTGTAGAGCCCCTCAATTTACTAGTTGTTTAATAAATATTCTTAGTTTCCCTTGGAGAGGAAAAAAAAGAGGAGAATATTAGCTGATTGCAGCTTCTTGGCTGCAAATTTTCCACAGGAGCTGAGATTAGACAGTTAATGGGAGTAACACCAAATGTTTTAAGCACTCTTAGAAAACCACAATTGCATTGATTATGTCCTGTCAGTGGAACATTCACTGGAAGCTGCACCCCTCTAAGGCACTGAGTGGCGATGAGTTTTCTCTCAGCTGTCCTAAAGGTCTCACCAGGCTTCTCCTGCCAATGATTGGCATTTCAGAAAGCAAGCCTGGGGTGGGGTGGGGGCTGCTGTCCGTGACTCAGAACAGAGCAAAGCTAAGAGGCCCATAAGGGGATTGAACCTATGACCTGATCCTCATTAGCACAATGTTCTAGCCGACTGGGAAATAATGCAGACTCCTTGGGTGTTAGCTAATACTGACCTATTTAGTTAGATATGAGGGATAAAGGCACACATTTCCCTCCGACATCAGCACAATCTGTCTCTGGGAATTGAAAGGACAGAGAAAGCCCTTTTACAGGGAATTTCTGGGTCAATAACTCTCATCTCATGCTGGATTACATTCCTCAATTATTCTTCTATCCAATAACTGCTTCTCTGCCTACCCACTTATGTTCCAACAAACATCAGACAGCATGTCAGGCCACTGGAGAATCGGGTGAAATCAGCCACTTCCTTTCAACTAGATCCTCTGCTTAGAACACAGCCATCACCCACCACCTTCACCTCTGCTCCTCACCTGCACTGTTTAGCTAGCATGAATTCATCCCTTCTATATCAGCAAATTGTCCAGGAAGCCTTCATGAATCCTGACAGCTGGTTTCATACCCGCCCTGTGTGCACCTCTGCACTCCAGGCTTCCTATTGCAGTCCTTCCCACCCCGCCCTGCGACCAGCTTGTGTTCTCTCTCCCCGAGCCCCAGCCCTGCAAGCACCGGAGTGCAGAGCTGGGTCTTATGCAGAGGTGAATTTTATCAACACTGTGTCTGGCAAAAAGTAGAAATTCAAGAAAAATTTGTTGAATGAATGAAAGAAGGAAGGAAGGAAATTCTAATCTTCTTTCCTCTTATATGTTAAATACCCTAAGTGATGCTAAATATTATTCAAAAGTAAATAAGTAGTGCTTACATCTAGCCATTCTTAAAGACACTTCTCAAGCCTTGGCTTTTGCTGAAGTAAGATGAGAAAGTGTTTTGGAATTATAGGTATCTGAATTCAAATGTCCAGGTTATTATTAATTACCTGCATTTTAATGTTTTTAAAATGAGACTAAGAATAGCTCCTGATAGAGTTATTAAGAAGGTAGCATAACCTCACACCTGTCAGAATGGCAATCATCAGCAAATCAACAAACAACAAGTGTTGGCGGGGATGCGGGGCAAAGGGAACCCTCATACACTGTTGGTGGGAATGTAGGCTGGTGCAGCCACTGTGGAAAACAGTATGGGGTTTCCTTAAAAAACTAAAAATGGAACTGCCTTTTGATCCAGCAATTCCACTACTTGGACTATACCCAAAGAATCCTGAAACACCAATTCATAAGAACCTATGTACACCTATGTTCATAG
>PVIW01009950.1:0-11578 GCA_004026585.1 Noctilio leporinus
GATGTGGCTGAGCTCACTGAGCTTCTCTATCATCATTCTTTTGAATTCCTTATCTGATATTCCAGGTGCCTCTGTTTCATTTTGTGTTCTTTCTGGGGATTCTTCCTTTCCTTTTGGTGATGGCCTGATTCTTTTTTTCCCCATTTTGGGTGTCTGTTCTTGCTTGCTCTTTATTTATTTATTTTTGTTCTTTCCTTGGGTTAACCTGCTTTGCTTCCTTGCCTTAGTTGAGCACCCTTCTTTGATAGGAGATTTGTGGAGTTCAATGTTGCCGTCTCCCAGATTTTCTCCACTTGCTGTTCTTGGTGTGTCCTTTATTTGGGCTGTCTGGTTGTATTCTGGGCCTGTGGGCTTTTAGCAGAAACAAAAACAAAAACAAAAACAAAATACCAAACCAAACCAACCAACAAAACAAACAAACAAAAATAACAACAAAAAATCAAAACAAAACAAGACAAAATTGCAAAAGGAAAAAAGAAATAAAAATGATAATAATAATAATAAGAAAGGGTTTAGGTGGCTGTTCATCCTTAATAATCCCTGACTGGTCCAGATGGAGCCTGGACCTGAGGGCTTTTAGCAGAGAAAAAGAAAAAAGAAAAAAGAAAAAAGAAAAAAAAAAGAAATAAAGAAAAAAAGGGAGAAAGTCCCAAGAGAAAGAGAAATCAATATTAATAAAGAAAAGGTTTAGGTTTCTGTTCTCCCTTTATGGTCTCTGTTTGGTCCCGGTGGAGCTAGGACCAGTGGCTTTTATCAGGGAGAAAAGAAAGGAAAAAGAAAGAAAGAAAGAAAGAAAGTAAAAAAGGATGGGGGTGAAAGTCACAAGAGAAAGAGAAATGAATATTAATAAAGAAATGTTTTAGCTGTGTGTTCCCCCTTTATGATTTCTGATTGGTCCATTTGGAGCCAGAACCTGTAAGCTTTACTAGGAAGAAAAGGAAAAGGAAAATTTAAAAAAAAAAAAAAAGAAAAGAAAGAAAGGAAGAAAAGAATAAAGAAAGGGTTTAGAAAGGCTGGGGGTGGGAGGAATACTTAGATTGAGGACTGGGAATGCGTTATAGCCACAGAGTGAATAGACTTTAATTTGAGAGTAGGGGAGGGTCTTGGGTATTTAGGTGGATTGAGGTATGGGGGGGATTAAGAATATGTGAGGAGTAACTTTTGCAAAAGATATGTTGGGGCTTAATAGTTCATATTGCTCTCGGTATAATTCAGGTACTTGAGATTGGCAGCAATCCCTTTCCTGATACTGCCTGTTTTTCTTGGTCAGGACTTTACAGTCTATAGTCTATATTCTAGCCGGTCTTGGTGCATGGCAGGGCCTCTGATTGTCACAGTAGGGCTGATTCTGAGTGTCCGTCCCCAGGTAGGCTGGGCCTTCAGCAGCCTGGCTGGGTTTTAGGGCTGCCGGTGTTCTGGAGCCTGCAGGGAGCCCCCTCCCACTCCTGGCAGAGGTTCCTGCCCAGGACTGGCACCCAGCACTTCTGCAGGGCAGCCCGCAACTTCGCTGGTCCCTGTGACGACTGGCCCCACCCCCGCAGTTCCAGGAGGAGGCCGGGCCTGTCAGTCAACACTGTCCGGGGTCCGCCTACACTGTCCCGTCCTTCAGGGGCGGGCACCACGCCTCCAAGCCAACCAGCTCTCCTCGGAGTCCTTTAAGCGTCCTCTGTGATGAGCCCCTCCCAGGCGTGGGCGGTGTGCCCTTTGTCTCCAGTAATGGCAGGTCAGTTACCCCCGCCACTAGTTCCTGGCTCGCCGGCTCGCAGCTTGGAGTTTCCCGGCGGAGCCTGGGGGCGTGTGTGGTTGCTCAGGGCTGGGCCTCCCCCCTCACAGGGGCTTCTAGCTGCTGTTTCCCCAGTGGCCCAGCAGCTCTGTTTTCGGCCCTCTGGCCACCCAGCTGGTGCACTTCCCGCTCCCCTGCTCTGGCTTCCTGCAGGACTCTTCTCCTCAGCCTCTAGCCCAGCGCGGAGCCTCCTCTCCCTGTTGCCAGAGTGAGTCTCTCACATAGTCCCTCCCCTGCAAGAGTTCAATTCCATGTTCCCTACCGCGTTCGCCCTCGCTGCCCGCACTTCTCTGTTGAGACTTCCAGTCACCAGGGAGCCCGGAACTGGCCCCAGTCAAACGCGCCCCTCTGGGCAGAGTCGCCCCTGCCCAGAGCCGACCTCGGCCCGCCGGCCAGTAGGTCAGGAACGCCTCACCTACTGTCCTGCTGGCCTCCTCTGCCTCTGGGCTCTGCTCCAGTGTCCAGATGCTGCCGGTTCCAATCCCTAGGGTCCTGAAGACGTCTCACGCTCCTTATCCTGTCCTCTAGCTGCTTTGGTTCTCGAGAACACCATCAGCACTGCTCTCTACTCTGTCGCCATCTTCCCTTCCTCACATTTTTTGATCACCAGCAATTAGTGCCTATTTCTCCTATTTGACCTCACAACTCCTACTTCCTTTCTAAGGTGGTAATGCTGAGTTATTTTGGCAATGGCTTTTTATAATTAGTTTATTCACAACTAATCCTGGGTTGGTTACCTTTACTTTATTTTTATTTTATTTATTTAGTTTTTAGCCTGACGAGACCCAGGACCTTATCTTCTTTTCTGCCTAGGCCCTTTCTCTCATTTCAAGTCTACTTCACATATCTAAATATAGCTACATTTCCTTTATTGGCTTTAAAGAGGTAGTTTTAATGCAGTGGGAAAATCATGGGGTTAAGGTCAAATGATTTCATTTTGACTATTGCCTTAGATGCTGTATTATTGTGTGACCTTAGGCTGAGCACTTAGCATAAGGGTTTCAGTTTCCTCATCTGTGAAATGGAGTTACTTTACCACTTAGGTATATAAGAGTGGGAGAAATCAGTAATTAGGGTGGGAGAATTTTATTGACCAGTGCTTCACAAACTTTAATGTGTATAGAAGACACTTGGAGATCTTACTCACATGCAGATTCTAATTATGGATCCCAAGTTCTGCATTTCTATCACATTCCCAGGTAATACAGATACCCCTGGTTGGTGGACCACACTAAGAGAGGAGCAAGGCTAAAACCTATATGGGCTATTCCACTATCAGTTGCTAGGGTAAATAAATTAGTAAATTTTACATTAAAGGCTAATGTACAGTTTTGAGATCAACTGAGAATTTATTTTTCCATAATTATTCTGTCCTCCTTGAGTAAGAGAAAACTGCCTTATGTCATATTTTTCTATTTTAAAAAATGCATTTATTGTTTTTTAGAGAGAAGGGCAGGGAGGGAGGGAGAAAAGGAGAGAAACATCAATATATGGTTGCCTTTCACTGGCCTCCATTTGGGAACCTGGCTGGAGACCTGGCTTGCAACCTGGTTAATGTGCCCTGACTGGGAATCGAACTACTGACCCTTGGGTTCACAGACTGGCACGAATACACTAAGCCACACCAGTTAGGGCTCTTATGTTATATTTAATCTAACTTGATCAAGTGTAAGCTTTCTTTAGGCAATTCCTGCAGAGGTTTTAATCAGATTCCTTCTTATGAGTTACAACTTTCCTTAGGTTATCTGCCTACACTAGGAGTTAAACACATACATGATTCTTTCCTCCCCGTGTGTGCTATGGATCATTACAAGGGTAAAAGGTAGCTTGCCATGTCCTAACCAAGATTCAGGGCAACATTAAACTGCATTAATGGCCATGGCAGGGACCCAATGTATAATTTATAATGGAAGTACTAGTTTTAGCTGCAATGTATGGAGCATACAATGTGTGTCAGAAACCAGGTTCAGAACTTTCTCTGCATTTTGTCTTTTAATCTTCACAACAGTCCTGTGAGTTAGGCACTCTTATGATTTTACAGTTGAGAATACTGAGGCTTAGTACCAAACATTATCAAGTTGAAAAACAGTTTTAAGGATACAATGGGACAAACTTCCATATGCAGTTTCAAATAAATGAAAAAGAAAACCAACAAGACATTTGGATTCAGCCTTACCACAGTATGCACTGTGATGGCACTGTGGAGGATGCTGGCATGTTCTCAGTAAGGCTGGTCAATGCTGGCTAATAGGCCATTATATCTTGAAAGGAACACAGTTTGTATTTGGGAGAATAAACTGATAATTTAGATTTTTCTGGAAATAATTCAAACCCACACTGATTTTTATGCTATTAGTTAGAGCTCTTTTTAAAAAAATTTTATTGTTGTTGTATTACATCCATCCCCTTTTTGCTCCCTTCCGTCCCCCTCCCCACCCACCCATTCCCCACAAAGTCAGTCCCACCTGTTGTCCATGTCCATGGTTCCTTTATACTAGGTTCTTGTCTAAACTGCTCCCCTTCCTTGCCTCTGCCTCCCCTCTCCCCCTAACACCCTTTCCCCTGACCACTGAAGGCCTATTCATTGTATTCATATATTTGGTTCTGTTTGCTTGTTGTTAGTTTTGTTCATTATTGTCCTGTAATGGGTGAGATCATATGGTATTTGTCCTTCACTGACTGGCTTATTTCACTAAGCATAATACTCTCCAGTTCCATCCATGCTGTTGCAAAGGGTACAAGTTCCTTCTTTCTTTCTGCCATATAGAATTCCATTGTGTAAATGTACCAAAGTTTTTTGATCCAGTCATCCACTGATGGGCACTTAGGCTGTTTCCAGCACTTGGCTATTGTAAATAGTGCTGCTATGAACATAGGTGTACACAGGTTCTTATGAATTGGTGTTTCAGGATTCTTTGGGTATAGTCCAAGTAGTGGAATTGCTGGATCAAAAGGCAGTTCCATTTTTAGTTTTTTAAGGAAACCCCATACTGTTTTCCACGGTGGCTGCACCAGCCTATATTCCCACCAACAGTGTATGAGGGTTCCCTTTCACCCACATCCTCACCAACACTTGTTGTTTGTTGATTTGTTGATGATTGCCATTCTGACAGGTGTGAGGTGGTATCTTATTGTGGTTTTAATTTGTATCTCAGTTAGAGCTCTTTTGACCAAACAGCTGAACAGGCAGAAAAAGGTCTTTTACAGCCAAGTATTTTCAGCTTTTTTGACATTGAAGAACATCTCAAAAATGGAAGTAAGGGAGAAAATGAAGATAAACCACTGAACATGAATACTGACTTTCATGAGCCCTTATCTCCAGGGACCATATATAACATGAGGTTTCTTGGCTTCAGAATTTACAATATCTTCCTCTCTGATAGATGTACTTTTCTCTACAAGATCTTCAGAGCTCTATCTCCTTCACCACCCTACCTTAGTGTCACGTTTTATGTCCCTCTATTCTCAAAACACCTGCCCCTTCTGTCTCCTCCTGCTCCTACATTTCCTGCATGCCTTTTCTTATCTTGTTTCCCCCTCTGGAATACCACTCTTTCCCTCTCTTATGCTTGCTTAAATCTTTATCCTTTTAAAAAAGATTTTATCATTTTATTTTTAGAGGGAGAGGAAGGGGGAGTAAGAGAGGTAGAAAAACATCTATGTGTGATTGCCTTTTGCATGCCCTCACCTGGGGACCTGGCCCACAACTCAGGCATGTGCCCTGACTGGGAACTGAACTGGCGACCCTTTGATTCATAGGCTGGCACACAATCCATTAAGCCACACCAGCCAGGGCCTTAAATATCTATTGTTTAAGCTCTCATTCAAATTAACATGGTATCTTCTCTAATGACTTCAATTCTCACATATACTGCCCTGTTTTGATTTTTTAACTAATTATATCAGTTTGTTATTTAATTATTTTAAAATTATTTCATTTTTGCCCTCTTAAGAACATGAATTATATTTTATTTTTATTTTATTACTAAGAATTTTTCCATCACCATTTATTTCCTTTATACCCTTTTCTACCTCTACCCAACACCTTCTCCTCTGCAATTACCAGACTGTTGTCCGTGTGCTAACCTTTTGCCTGTTCAACTAGATTGTATGTTTCTTGATGACAGGGGCCAGACTGTACAGTTATTTTGTGTATCCTAAGGTGACTAGTATGATAACTTGTATATAATTTTCTTGTTATGAAGAAATCCAAATTGCCTCATAATTAACAGAAAATCAGCACAAACAAGGTCACATGGTAAAAAAAAAAACATTTAAATATAAAATATTTCCATATTACTGACTTTCCACAGAAGTCAACATTTAGGCCAGCTTACCCAACACCAAAACATCCCAAGTCATAAGTTAATTTGATTAAAATAATTAAGTAAACAGGTTGCCTGATGATGAATTTATTACCCTTCCACTAGTTGTATGGATGTTGACCCTTCACAGTGCCTGATTCTTCAGCTTCAGTTCCATTTTCAAAATGTAACTTCTTTGGATGAACATTTGCAAGGTAATTTGTATTAACAGCAACAGCCATTGATGAGTCACAGAGTACACATATACCCATGAATATAAGAAAGAAATAGTGCAACTCTTACTAAAAATGAGTGCTACATACACATAGACATTACTATTTTAATTAAACTGATGATTCCATTATTACAATTTCTATGAAACATAAGCTACTCTTGTCATATCATTTTGATACATTAACCAGCCCAGTCTACATCATGCCTGATATTAACTTCCTTTCCAGTTGATGATTTTTTAGTGGCATAATTAATTTCCTTATGGAAGTAAAAATATCCAATCAATTTTGGATTAAATATGAGGTTGAAGGACTTTCACAAAAGACAGAACTAAATTTCCTAGCCCACATGCATTGTTAATTATGATACACTTACATTAGGAACAAGAAGGTGTTTCCTTCTTATGATAAATGGACCTGAAAATTTCCCCCAGCATTTAAATCACAAAGACCATTAATAAACAGGCAGGAAAAATGACAGTTCCTACAAGAATGCACTTCCATTCTTTGCCTAAGACTATCAATGTCATATTTAAAACTGACATCTTAAATTTTCTATACGAAGCTCTTTAAGTCAAAAGACCCACCTGTTTCAAACATAATGTCCTACACCTGCTATTTTTAATGACAGCAAAGGAAATACTGGATCTTTAATCCCATAACGCTATCTGCCTGAATATGTTGCCTTCTAGCTCACCATCTCCGTTCTCATCAATGCTAAATTAAAGGAGGTCAAGTGCAAATGAGAGAATAGAATATCACATTTTTTTCATACTTGGGGAGCTCATTTGCTCTTGCACCAACCTCATTTTGGGTATCAAGAGGAAAATTCTGATCATGGCATCTAGTAATAAAATAACTAAGTACAGGCTGCCTTATTCACTACTGACTCCTGTATATGGAATGGCAGGGCTTACACTTGAATCTAGATCAATAGCAGCAGGAATGGCAATCCCATATTACAAATCAACACAGTCACTTAAAAGCTGACCTAGAAAGAAATGGAAACAAACTTAGGTATTTCTCTAAGAACTAGCAGAGTCTGTGATATTGACAAATAGGCTAGTAGTAGTAAGGTCAGAGTGTTTAGCTTTTGTCACTAACAGGAATTTGTTATGTGGACAATTTCTCATGCAGAAAATTTGGGAAATTTAGCAATTCCAAATGAGACAGAATTTAGAATAAAAATGTTTTAAAAGAGGAAGAAGATGGCAGCTAAATAGGTGGAAGTTGAGTCCACTTGCTCTTGCCTCCAACTCAGATCCCTGGCTGACCTTCCAACAAATGAGTTGGACAATTAACGGAATATTAGCTGATACGAAGTTTTAAAGTCTAGGAATATAGAAGACATTTCATACTGGGCAGTAAGGAGATCTTATAAGTTGAAGGGGAAATACCCCATGCATTGTACCTGCAGCCATGGAGAGACTAGTCAGAAATCACAGCTTTGTGGCTCCCTCCCCTCCCAGGGTAGGGGGTCCCAGTTGGGCACAGGGCACAGCTCCTGAGAGGGAGCTGGGAGGATATATGGAGTTGGGGTAATCTAGGCTACACACACACACAGTAATCAGCATGTTCATAGCTGAAGCACCCAAAGCCAACTGGAAGAATGCCAGAGAGAGGTATGCTATCTCTCAGAATGATCAGAGACCACACCTGGGTTGGGTAGAGGCAGGCTGTGACCTTCCATGGCCACAAGAGACTTTTGACTTTTTGGATATGTGGTGTGTGCAAAGAAATGGACAATGCACTCTGTGGTGCAGTGGAGGTGCCACATAGGGACACTTTAAAAAGGGAGCTAGAGTATGCTGGGTAAGGACCCCATGAGCAGCTGTCCTGCCAGCTAATGGACAAGATTGAAAGTGCAGTTGCTCCCAATAATTGGAGCTGGGCAGGGAGATCAGAAATTTGGACAGCAAAGGGATTTCTGGGCCCCAGCCTGGTTAGAAAGTTGAGGGTTATGTAAAATGGAGAGTTCAGGACTGTGTCTACTGTGAGGACAGTGGGTTGGAAATTAGATGGGCAAGAGTTGAGTGCCTGAGATTATTTATAGCCAGGCATAACTCCCTTCCCTGGCAGAATTCAAACCCCTGGGAAGGGAAGAACATACCCAGCCCCCACCTCCTCCAGGATTGCAAGCACTGCATCCAATGGGGAAGCTGGCAGAACAGGCAGGACAGACTCAAGAACCTACTATAGGGTGCATATCTACAGGAGAAAGAGGACTAGAAACTCCAAAAGGGCCCATTTTGAACTTCTCTCAGGGAGACAAAATATATTGGTTCCCAGGGCCCAATTCTACCGAGACCAGCAAGGCAAGGAGATAAAATATTGCTGCAGCAAGGAGTAATCAGGACACAGAGATGCTATCAACACCAAGCAGGAAAAAGCTGGCCTTCTTATACAGATTGGTCGCTCCCTTGAAACAGACAGCTAGTTCATCAGAAACTATACATTATTGGAAATAAGGTGGGACAGACCAAGACAGGTGGTGCAGGGGCAGGCGAGCACACCCACAGCTTTCGCAGTAAACTGAACAATGCATCCCAGGGGAGATCCAACGGTCCCGCCCTCCAGATCACAATAGAAGCCCTCTCTAAAGGCAGGTAAATGTGGAGCTGCCAGAAGTTGGATGACCCACCCTTGAACCTTGAGCTGATAAAAAGCCAGAGGCAGATCCAGAAGAAGATAGAAGGCAAAAACCAGATTATCCTGAGATGAATTCCAACTCATTCTTCTTCAGCATTTGTGTTATTTTTTCCTCTCACATAGCCTCTTAACATTTTTTCTTTTCCTTCAGTTGTATTCCAAATAATTCACTATATTTTCTTTTATTGTTTATATTTATATTTTATTTTGTTTTTACTTCAAATCTCACATTGTACTCTTCCCTTATCTTACATCATTTTTCCTTCTCCAGTCCTTTTCTATTTTGTTTTAAATTTTATTTTTCACCTTTCTACTCTTTGTTCCTATTTCTTACTCTTACTATTTCTCCTTCCTCTATCCTCTCAAGATCATTTTTCTTTCTGTTGCTCAGCTTACATTCTTTTTCCTTTTCTTATATTATTCTTATTGTCTTTCCACTTTTATTAATCACTGCTTGTTTGGCATAAATATTGCAGTTATTGCAGTTTCTCTCCAGTTTTATTCCTATTTATTCACTACTTTTAAATTTCAAATCTCATAGGTTACTCTCTCTCTGTGTCTTACTCAGTTTTGCCTTCATTCTGCCCTTGCTTATTTGAGCTTGGAATTTTATTTTTTCCTGTTCTTAGCCTGGATTCTATTCCTTACTCTTACTATTTATCCTATCCCTACCCTCTCAACATAATTTTTTCTTTACTGTAGACATCTTATATTCTCTTTTCTCTTATTATAATATTCTTATTTTCTTTCTACCTTTACTAATCTTTTCTCATTTGCTATTGATATTGCTGATGTGCTAGGGGGATATTTTTACTGACATGGGTTCAATATTCTGGGTAGTTTTGCTTTGTTCTACTAGCACCTGTACAATGGCATACAAGACATAGTGGGAGTTAGGGCTCTCAGCCAGCCTTAGGGGAGAACCCACTAACAAATAAGCCATCTATAATCAAAGTATAGGTAAAACAAGAGAGCCTGCACAAACTGAATAAAGGGCAACCCTAGAGCATCCAGATCAGGAGATCAGAGAGAATGCTCCACTGAGTCCCATAGAATTCCCACCACAGAAGACCACTCCATTAAGATAGGCAGTCAAAGCAAAGCAATCTCAGATGCAGAAACAAACAAACAACAACAACAAAAAGAGTCACTTAAAATGGGGACTCAAAGAAACCTCCAAAGGAAGGGAAATGAGGAAACCCTAGAAAAAGAGCTAATTAAATTAAGGCAAACAATATATCAGAAATAGAATACAAAATAATGGTGGCAAGGATGGTCAAAGAACTCAGTGAAAACTACAAGGACTGCTATGGTAACTACAATGAACTTAGTGGGAACTACACCAGCATGAAAAGGGACATAGAAACTATGAGTACCAGGAGACAATGAAGGATACACTAGAATTAATTAAAAGAAGGCTAGATGAAGCACAGGGACAAATCAGCTAGCTTGAAGACAAGGTAGAAAAAACACCCAGTCAGAGTGACAAAAGGAGGAGGAGGAGAGTGACAAAATGAAAAGATCCAAAAAAGAAAGAGGATAGTTTAAAGGGACTCCAGGACAACATGAAACATAACAACATTCACATCATAGAAAAAGAAGAAGAAGAAGGAGGAGGAAGAAGGAGGAAGAAGGAGGAGGAAGAAGGAGGAAGAAGGAGGAAGGAGGAGGAAGAAGGAGGAAGAAGGAGGAAGAGGAGGAGGAGGCGGAGGAGGAGGAGGAGAAGAAGAAGAAGAGAGAAAAGCTGTTTTAAAAATAAAAACAGAAAAACTTCCCTAACTTGGTGAGGGAAAAGTCATGCAAGTTCATGAAGCACAGTGGGTCCCAATCAAGATGACGCAAAAGAGGCTCACTCTAAGACACATCATAATTAAAATGATAAAATATAAAGACAAGGAGAGAATCTTAAAGGTAGCAAGGGAGAAACAGCTATTACCATACAATAGAGTTCTGATAAGGCTATAAGCTGACTCCTCAAAAGAAACACTACAAGCCAGAAAGGACTGGCATGAAATAATCCAAGCATGGAAAGCAAGGCTCTGCAACCAATACTTTATTGATAAAGGCTCTCATTTAAAATGGAAGGCAAAATAAAGAACTTACCAAACAAAAGAAGGCTAAAAGAGAACATCTTAAGCAAGCCAGAACTGCCAAGATGCTAAAGGAACTGCTTTAAGAAGAAGGAGAGAGAGAGAGAGAGAGAGAGAGAGAGAGAGAGAGAGAGAGAGAGAGAGAGAGAGAAACAGGTACAAAGGGGAAAAAGGCAATGAACAAACCTATCAACAATAACCTTAAATGTAAATAGATTAAATGCTACAATCAAAGGTATAGGGTAGCTGAGTAGATAAGAAAACATAATCCACATAATTTCTGTCTACAAGAGACCCACCAAATAACAAAAAATTCACACATCCTATAAGTGAAGGATGAAAAAAACTATTTCAAGCAAATAACCATGAAGAAAAAGCTAGGGTAGCAATATTTACATCAAGCAAATAGACTTCAAAACAAAAGCCAAGAGACCTGGCTGGTGGCACAGTGTATAAGGCACCAGCCTGTGAACCCAAAGGTTGTTGGTTCAATTCCCAGCCAGGGCACATAACCAGGTT
>PVIW01009950.1:21543-48083 GCA_004026585.1 Noctilio leporinus
CAAAAACTTACTTGACCTAATAAGCAAATTTAGCAAAATAGCTGGGTATAAAGTCAATATCCAGAAATCAAAAGCATTTTTGTATACCAATAATGAAACAACAGAAATAGAAGCGAAAAAACAAATCCCATTTACCATAGCAACAAGAAAAATAAAGTACCTAGGAATCAACTTAACTAAGGAGGTAAAAGACCTGTACCCAGAAAAGTACAGAACAATGAAGAAAGAAATCAAGGAAGACACAAATAAATGGAAGCATATATCATGTTCATGGATGGGAAGAGTTAACATCATTACAATGTCCATACTACCCAAAGCAATCTACATATTCAATGCAATCCCAATTAAAATACCAATGACAGACTTCACAGAAATAGAAAAAATACTTCCAAAAATTATATGGAGACAAAAACACCCACAAATAGCCACCACAATCTTGAGAAAGAAGAACAAGGTAGGAGGAATCACAATACCGGACTTCAAACAATATTACAAGGCTACTGTCATCAAAACAGCCTGGTACTGACATAAGAATGGAGATATAAATCAATGGAACAGAATAGAGAGCCCAGAAATTAAGCCAGAACTCTATGGTCAACTACTATTTGACAAAGGGGGAAGGAACATCCAATGGAGGAAAAACAGTCTCTTCAACAAATGGTGTTGGGAGAACTGGACAGCAACATGTAAAAAGATAAAACTAGACCACCAACTTACACCATACACCAAAATAAACTGAAGATGGATAAAGGATTTAAACACAAGTAGTGCCACCATAAAAGTCCTTGAGAAAAATATAGGCAGTAAACTTTTGGATATCCTACGCAGAAATATGTTTACTGATACTTCACCAAGGGCAAAGGAAATCAAAGGACAAATCAACAAATGGGACTATGTCAAATTGAAAAGTTTCTGTTCAGTAAAGAAAACGCCAGCAAAATTCAAAGGGAACCATCTGTATGAGAAAACATAATTGCCAATGATACCTCAGACAAGGGTCTGATCTCCAAAATATATAAAGAACTAATGCGACTCAACACCAGGGAGTCAGACAGCCCAATTAAAAATTGGGCAAAAGACCTGAACAGACAACTCACTGAGGAAGATATACAAAGGGCCCAGAGGTATATGAAAGAATGCTCAACATCACTAGTCATCAGAGAGATGCAAATTAAAACCGCAATAAGATACCACCTCACACCTGTCAGAATGGCAATCATCAGCAAATCAACAAACAAGAAGTGTAGGCGAGGATGCGGGGCAAAGGGAACCCTCATACACTGTTGGTGGGAATGTAGTCTCATGCAGCCACTGTGGAAAACAGTATGGGTTTTCCTTTAAAAACTGAAAATGGAACTGCCTTTTGATCCAGCAATTCCACTACTTGGACTATACCCAAAGAATCCTGAAACACCAATTCATAAGAACCTATGCACACCTATGTTCATAGCGGCACTATTTACAATAGCCAAGTGCTGGAAACAGCCTAAGTGCCCATCAATGGATGATTGGATCAAAAAACTTTGGTACATTTATACAATGGAATTCTATATAGCAGAAAGAAAGAAGGAACTTGTACCCTTTGCAACAACATGGATGGAACTGGAGAGTATTATGCTTAGTAAAATTAGCCAGTCAGTGATGTACAAATATCATATGATCTCACCCATTACGGGACAATAATGAGCAAAACTAACAACAAGCCAAACAGAACCAAGTATATGAATACAAAGAATAGGCCTTCAGTGGTCAGGGGAAAAGGGGTTTGGGGGAGGTGGGAGGGGGGAGTCAGTGGCAAATAAGGGGAGCAGCTAAGACAAGAACCTAGTATAAAGGAACCATGGATATGGACAACAGTGGGGATTGACTTTGGGAGGAATGGGTGGGTCGGGAAGGGGACAGATTTCAGCAAAAATGGGATGGATGTAATACAACAACAATAAAATAAAAAAAAATAAAAAAAATAAAATTAAAATAAAAAAAAAACTTCTGCATAAGCTTAATACTGTATACTTGCTCTTTCTTTCTTCATTCTGATCCTCTCCCTATTTCTTTATAAGATATAAATTTTCCTTTCTTTCTCTTATCATCTTGACACTTCTTTTAACTCTCATTCCTTCCCCCTCTTATCTCTCAAAAATCATTTATAAGACAGTAAGTCAACTCAGTTGCTTTTCCTCTTTATAATAGTGTTAATCTCTATACATCCTTATTAATACTGGCTCAGTTGTAGCTGATAGTGTGATCAAGGATGAGGGATATCTTTATGGATATGTGAATTTTGCCTGGCTCATTTGCAGTAGAAAGTGTGACTAAGAGTGGAGGATACCTTTGAATATGTGGTTATTTTGCCTGGACTAGTAGTTATGTTTTAGGAGCAGTTCAATGACAGTATATGAGATGTGGTAGAAGGTCTCTCAGTCAGCCAGCGGGAGAGAAAACTCATCAAGGATAAACACATCAGCCAAAATAAAAATACAACTAGAAAACCCATATTAATGACATAAGGGATATCTTAAGAGTAACAAGTTGAGGAAATCTATGAGATTGCACCACTGAATCTCATATATGCCCTACCACAGAAGGGCACTCCACACAGGCAGGGTGTCATAGTAGATTAAGAAACAAAGACAAGCAAGAAGTGACACCTAAATGGGGAGAAAAAAAAAAACAGTCTATCATGGAAAGGAAAAGAGGAATCCCCAGAAAGACTGCCAAAGGAAATAGAGACAAGTGAACTATCAGGCATGGAATTCAAAACAATGGTTATAAGCAAGTTCAATGAGCTGAGTTAGCTCAAAGAAAACTACAAAGAACTTGAGGGAAACTACAAGGAACTTACTGAAAATATATATGAACAGGATGTAGAAACAATCAATACAAGTCAGAAGGAAATGAAGAATACAATAACTGAAATGAAGAACACAGTAGAAGGAATCAAAAGCAGATCAGAGGAAGCAGACAGTGCAACAAAAGAAAAAAGACTGAAAAAGAATGAAGAGAGCTGCAGGACAACATGAAACATAAAAATATCTGTATCATAGGGATACCAGAAAGGGAGGAAGAGGACCAAGAAATAAAAAACCTGCTTGAAAAACTAATGACAAAAAGCTTCCCAAACTTGGGTGGGGAAAACACTACCCAAGTTCTAGAAACACAAAATATCCCAATGAAGGCAAACCCAAATAAGCCTACACTAAGACACATCATAATTAAAATGACAACATTCAAAGTAAAAGAGAAAATCCTAAAGACAGCAAGATAGAAATAGCTAATACATACGAGGGGGCTCCAATAAGGCTATCAGCTGATTTCTCAACAGAAACACTACAAACCAGAGGAGAATGGCAAAAAATAGTCCAGGTAATGAAATGGAAAGGTCTACAACCGAGACTACTCTACCCAGCAAGGCTCTCATTTAGAATGGAAGGTGAAATAAGGCGTTTCCAAAATAAAAGAATATACCTCCACGAAACCACGAGTTAAGTGATGTTAAAGAGACTGCCATAAGAAGAGGAAGAGAGGGACAGAGAGAAACAGAGGTACAATGAGAAAAAAGCACAGAATAAGTACCTATCAATAATAACCTTAATTGTAAATGGATGAAAGGCTCCAATCAAAAGACATAGGGTAGCTGAATGGGTAAGAAAACAGGATCCACACATATGCTGTCTACAAGAGACCCACCTAAGAACAAAGGATCTACACAGACTGAAAGTGAAGGGATGAAAAAATATTTAAAGCAAATGGACATGTAAAAAAAGCTGGGGTAGCAATACTGATATCAAACAAAATAGATTTCACAACAAAGGCTATTAAAAGAGACAAAGAAGGCCATTTCATAATACCTAAGGGATAAATCCATCAAGAAGACATAATCCTTGTAAACATATATGCACCCAATATAGGAGCACCCAATTATATAAGAAAAATCTTAGAGGACTACAAGTAGGATATAAACAACAACACACTCATAGTATGGGATTTTAACACCCCATTGGTAACAATGGACAGATCTTCCAAGCATAGAAACACAAAGGATATTATGGCATTGAAAAACACTCTAGATCAAATGGACTTAACTGGAATATATATATGTGTGTGTGTGTGTGTGTGTGTGTGTGTGTGTGTGTGTGTGTATAACTTTTTAACCCAAGGAAGCAAAATTCACTTTCTTTTCAAATGTAAATAGAACATTCTCAAAGATAGACCATATGATAGGACACAAAACAAGCTTCCACCATTTAAAAAAATTATATCAAGCATCTTATCAGATCACAAAGTCTTGAAACTAGAAACCAAGATCAAGGGAAAACCCCAAAACATTCAAGTTCATGGAGGCTGAATAACATGCTATTGAATAATGATTGGGGTAACAATGAGAACAAGGAAGAAATAAAAGTTTCTGGAAATAATAGAAAATAAACACACAACAGCCCAACACAGCAAAGGCAGTCCTCAGAGGTAAGTCCATAGCAATTCAGGACTACTTGAAAAGGATAGAAGAATCTCAAACAACCAAACAACCAACTACAAGAACTAGGATAGCAAGAACAAAGAAAGCCAAAATTGAGTAGAATGAAAGAAATAAAGATCAGAGCAAAATTAAATGCAATAGAGACTAAAAGAACAATTCAAAAGATCACAAATCTAGGAGTTGGTTATTTGAAAAGATAAACAAAATAGATAAGCCCTTAACCAGACTCATCAAGAAAATAAGAGAAAGAGCCCAAATAAATAAAATCATAAATGAGAGAGGAGAAATCACCATCAATACCACAGAAATACAAAGTATTGTAAAAAATTACTATGAACAGCTATATGACAAAGAAAATTGGATAACCTGAGTGAAATAGATGAATTTCTGGAAACATAATCTTTCAAAGCTGAATCAAGAAGAAACAGAAAGCCTGAATAGACCAATAATAAATAGTGAAATTGAAGCAGTAATCAAAAAATTCCTGGCACACCAAAGTCCTAGACCAGATGGTTACAGAGATGAATTTTACCAAACTTTTAGAGAAGAAGTAACCGCTATTCTCAACCTATTCAAAAAAATCCAGAAAGGGGGAAGACTCCCAAACTCTTTCTGTGAGGCCATTATTATTGTAATCCCCAAACCTGGGAAAGACACAACAAAGAAAGAAAACTACAGGCCAATATTGCTGATGAACATAGATGCTAAAACCCTTAACAAAATATTGGCAAGCTGGATCCAACAATACATTAAAAAGATCATACACTGTGACCAAGTGCTATTCATCCCAGGGATGCAAGGATGGTATAATATTCCCAATTCAATAACGTTAATACACCGCATAAACAAAATGAAAGACAGAAACCATATGATCATATCCATAGATGCCGAAAAAGCATTTGATAAAGTACAGCACCAATTTCTGATTAAAATGCTCATCAAGGTGGTAATAGAGGGAGCATACCTCAACATAATAAAGGACATCTACATACTAGAAACCTGCAGCCAACATCATACTGAATGGGCAAAAACTGAAAGCCTTCCTCTTAAGATCAGGAACAAGAGAAGTATGTCCACTCTCTCCACTTTTATTCATCATAGTTCTGGAAGTTTTAGCCACAGCAATCAGACAAAGAAAAGAAATAAAAGGCGTCCAAATTGGAAAGGAGGAAGTAAAACTGTCATTATTTGCAGATGACATGATGGTGTGCATAGAAAATCCTATAGACTCTACCAAAAACTACTCAACCTAGTTAAGTGACTTTGGCAAAGTAACCGGATACAAAGTCAATATCCATAAAACAAAGGCATTTTTATACATCAACAATGAAGCATCAGAGGAAGAAACTAGGAAAAAATCCCATTTATTATAGTAACAAGAAAAATAAAGTACCTAGGAATAAACTTAACCAAGGAGGTAAAGCACTTATACTCAGAAAACTTCAGAACACTGAAGAAAGAAATTAAGGAAGATAAAAATAAATGGAAGCATATATCATGTTCATGGATGGGAAGAATTAATATAATTAAAATGTCCATACTACCCAGAGCCATTTATAGATTCAATGCAATCCTTTTTAAAATACCAACAGCATATTTCACAGACCTAGAATAAATACTTCAAAAATTTATATGGAGCCAAAAACAACCCTGAATAGCCACAGCTATTTTGAGAAAGAAGAGCAAAGTAGGAGGAATCACCATACCAGGTATCAAGCTATATTGGAAAGCCCTTGTAATCCAAACAGTCTGATACTGGCAGCAGAACAGACATACAGATCAATGGAACAAAATAGAGAGCCCAGACATAAGGCCAGGACTCTATGGGCAACTCATATTTGACAAAGGGGTACAGAATATAAAATAGAGTGCAAAAAAGGCTCTTTAGTATATCCTTCTTTAAGTCCTCCAATATTTTTCTTATGTACTTGCATGCTCCTATGTTGGATGCATATTATGTTTATAAGGGTTACATCTACTTGTAACCCTTTCTGTCATTACTTTTTCAGAGTTTCTATTCCTTGATGGAACTCTTAAGTATTTTGAAATGTCCTCCTTTGTCTCTTTGTATGGTCTTTGTTGTGAAATTTATTTTGTCTGAGACAAGTATCACTACCCCAGCTTTTTTTTTTTTTCATGTCCATTTGCTTGAAATATTTTCTCTATCCCTTCAGTTTCAGTCTGTGTAGATCTTTTGTTCTAAGGTGGGTCTCATGTAAACAGCATATATGTGGGTCACATTTTCTTATCCATTCAGCTACCTTGTATCTTGTGATTTAAGCATTTAATCCATTTACATTAAAAAATATATTTTATTCATTATTTTCCGAGAGAAGGGCAGGGATGAAGGAAAAAAGGGAGAGAAGCATTCAAAGTATGGTTGCCTTTCACCTGCCTCCAGCTACAGACCTGGTTGGAGACCTGGCTTGCAACCTGCTTATGTGCCCTGACTGGGAAATCAAACCAGTGACCTTTGGGTTCTCTGGCCAGTGTCTATCATCTGAGTCACAGTCAGGGATAATCCATTTACTTTTAATATTATTATTGATAGGTACTTATTTATTGCATTTTTCCCCTTTTTACCTCTGTTTCTCTCTCTCTGTCTCTCTGTCTTTCTCTGTCTCTGTCTCTCTGTCTCTCTCTGTCTCTCTCTGTCTCTTAAAGCAGGTCATTTATTATTTTTGCAATGCTAGTTCAGTGCAGATGTATTCTTTTATCCTTCTTTTGACTGTGTAACTCCTTATTTCACCTTACATTTCTCTTCTGCTTCCTTTAGGATTCTTTCTTTGTATTTGAATTTTGCCATTTTAATTATGATGTGTCTTGGAGTGTGCCCCTTTGGGTTTTCATTTTCATTGGAACCATCCATGCCTTATGGGCTTGCATGACACTTTTCTCATCAAGTTAGAGAAGTTTTCTGTCATTACTTTTTCAGAGTTCATATTCCTTTCTTCTTTTTTTCTCCTTCTGGTACCCCTGTGATATGTATATTATTATATTTCATGTTGTCCTGAAGCTCTCTTAAACCATATACATTCTTTTTCAATTAAAAAAATTGTTTTTGGTCTGTCTGGGATCCTTTTTTATGCATTTTGTTACATTTAGCAGTCTCTCTGGTGATTCCTCCTTTCCTTTCTATGGAAGGCTGTTTCTTTGTTTCCCTGTTTTAAGTGACTCTTCTTTTTTGTTTCTGCTTTTTAGATTGATCTGCTTTGACTTCCTGCCTTCATGATTTGACCTTCTGTGGTAGGAATCCTGTGGGATTTAGTGCTATAGACTCTTTGTTCTCCTGGACCTGGTTTTCTTGGGATGCTTTTTATACTGTTTATTTGGGCTTTCTGGTTGTATTTCAGTTTTTTGTTTGTTTGTTTGTTTTTGTTTTTTTTTGGTGTGTGTGTGTGTGTGTGTTTTGGTGAGTGTTTCCCTCTGGCTAGCTGACTGCAAGTCACTCTTTCCATCACATCCTATAAACTGTTGTTGAACTGCTGCTAAACAAAACCAAACACAACCCAGGCAAGAATCCCACAATCACAAAGATAACCCCTATCCTTAATGACACTCTCAACTGAAAATGAGGCTTATTAATACAGATGTAAATAGATTAATACTATTCCTTTCTTATAAAGGAAAAACAAATAAGATTTGACTAACTGAAGGAAAAATTATTTTTGAGAGGGGAGTATGAGGAGCATAATAGTAGTGAGTAGAGACAAGGCAATGAGAAAAAGTAAAATATATAGTTTGTAATATAAAAAGGGAGGAAAGAGGGCAGAATGAAATAAGAGAGGGGAAGCCTATAGTATTAGTATTAGTATATATACTGTATATCAATAGAGCAAACACACAAAAAAGAAGATGAATAAGAAGAAAAAATAGGTATCAAAATACGGTAAAGGTTTCACCACACACTATCAACAACCTATGATCTGAGATTAATATAGGTAGGTGAAAGGGAAAAGAGAAAGGATAGTAAGAATATGTAATGAAAACCAGGCTAAGACAAAAATATTTAAATTTAAAATTAAAGAAGGACAGGGTTGGAGAAAAGTACAAATGGAATAGGAGAGGGGGATGATAATAGTGGAGATTTGAAATACCAGAGAGTGAAGACCTATGAATACAATTTCAGAAATGTCACAACTACCACCATATCTACACTCAATGGATATAGGTTGATCAAGGTGGAAAATGAACAAGTGTATTTTATGAATGGGTAAAAGAATGTGTGGTGACTAATGACAAGAAAAATGGTTTTGAGAGGCTGAAGAGGGAAGAAATAGTGAGAGTGAGGATTGGAAACAAGTAATACCAAGAGAAGATATAATTTAAAACAAAAATAAGGAAAGGAAATCAGATGGTAAAATTGAGGGAAGGGAGGAGCAAAATATGAGATTTGAAATAAACTATAATAATAAAACTAGTTACTTAAAATGCACTATCTGGGATGAAAAGAAATGAATTTTAAAAGGATATGCAGGAGACAACTCATGTAGAAGACCGTGGTTGAAATTCATCTCCATAGGATCTGGTTTTTACCACTTTCTTCTCTTTCTGGTTCTACCCCTGGTGACATTAGATCATGTCCCAGTCTGGGCCTAGGCACCCTGTTGGACGCTACCAGAATTCTGCCTGTAGCTGCCTCTTGTCTAGCACTTCATAATCTGCAGTTGGGCTTAAGCACCATGGGACAGGAACAAGTAATTTCTTCAGGTAGGACTATTGCTTCCCCTCTGACTGATGCCACTTTCAGGAGAGTGTTCTGCTTTAAGGATGGTTCCTACAGCACTGGGGTTCTATCTGCATCTCCCCCAGACACTACTGCCCCAAACTCTACCCAGGTGTCTCTAGTCAACTCCATGCTACCTTTACTGGAGCCCAGGGCAAGTAGGTATAAATGCAGTCCTGTGTTTCTTCCCTTCAAGAATCTCCATGTGTTTCTAGCCATTTTTCCCAGGTTGGAAAAAAAATAATTTTTTTTCACTTCTCACAGCCAGATGCTATTTGGTCCACTCTTGGTTCTACTGGCAGGCCCAGTTTGGGGTATAGACCCCACCCCTCTCAGGGAGTACCCTCAGGGCACTGAAACATCTCTGTGCCCCCAGCTACAGCCCACAGGAAACCAGTTGGCCCTCTCGCATATCCTCTGTAATTTGCACTGGACATGTTGTGTGAAGAAGCCTCACCTGTTCATCCACAGCTACAAGGCTCCTCTCCAGCCAGCATTCAGCTGGTCATTCAAGATTATTTCTGCACAATTAAGCCATAATTCCATATTGGTTTTGAGAGGATTTTAGTGTAGCTCACTCCTCTGCCATCTTGGATCCTTCCTGTATGTGTAATCTGAAAAATCCAACTCATAGGAACAGAGTAGAATGGTGGTCACCAGAGGCTGGCAGCAAGGGTAAAGGGGAAACATTGGTTGAAGGATACAAACTTTTAGTTATAAGATAAATGATTACTGAAGATCTAATGCACTGCATGGTGACCATAGTTAACAATGATGTATTGTACACTTGAAATTTGCTAAGAGAGTAGGTCTGAAGGAAAAAGGTAAAGTAGTTGTATGAAGTGATGAATGTGTTATAACAGCTTGATTATTGTAATCATTTCACAGTCTAATATATCAAAACATCAAATTGTACACCTTAAATATAGTGTATGTTTTGTCAATCATACCTCAATAAAGCTGGAAAAAACTGATAGGCTTCCATTTGGTGGTAGAACAATGATAAATTCTGGTGTTGAAGCTCTGGCCTACTCTTCACATAGTATAGATGATCTAATATATATATATATATATATATATATATATATATATATATATATGATATCTTAGATATTTTCAATAATTTTTTATCTTGTCAAGAAAAATAACAAGGCACATAATTAATTTTCTTTCCTCTTTCTCTTCTTCTTCCTTACACTTTCTCCTGTCTCATTCTGGTATCTTATAAAAATCTCATTATTCAACATAATACTGTCCATTTTAATGGTGTGTTATTTCTGAATTATAAAATAATTTAAAAAGTTAATTTTTGGAAATGTTTTTATTCTATGTCTTTTAAAATTATTTGGCATTATAATGGGGTAATATTTTCCAAATCCCTTCTAAATATCCTGTATGCCTATAACAGGCTAATGCTATGAAAAATAACAAGTCAAATATGTAAAATAATTTAATATCTACATTTAAAATATGTCCATTCTAGAGTGAAAAGAGAGAGAGAACCTAACCTCTGGTAATCTGAATATTATTAATGTTGTTATAGAAGGGAAAAACATGACACAGCATCAACTGAAACATGAAGAGATTTTTTTTTTTATGATCTTTTTATTTCATTTTTTTTAGAAGGAGGGGAAGGGAGAGAGGCAAAGAGGGAGAGAGAGATGAATGTATGGTTGCTTTTCACCTGCCTCCAGCCACAGACCTGACTGGAGACCTGGTTTGCAACCTTGTTATGTGCCCTGGCTGGGGAATCGAACCTGCGACCTTTGGGTTCGCAGGCCGGCACCTTATCCACTGTGCTACCAGCCAGGGCTTCAACATGAAGAGATTTTAATCACTCTTCCCTTGCTTTGTTCTTTCTTTACTGATTATATCTTTGACATCCCATCCTGTGTTGTGTTTCCAAGTTGTACATGAATCTACAAGAGAAGACCAAAGCAACTTTGGCTCTGTGATTTTACTTTCCTTTAATATGATAGTTTATACACTTTGGTTTATTCATTTATTGGTCTGATTTTTTTTTTTAATTTTATTGTTGTTGTATTACATCCATCCTCTTTTTGCTCCCCTCTGTCCCCCTCCCCACCCACCCATTCCCCCCAAAGGGTCTGATGGTTTTTATGAGTTGTGGCTCAACATAGGTTCTTTTCTAGTATCATGTTTTGTGAACATATTGAGAATATAAGTCTGATACAATTATGGTTATATGCCACATAAGACAATATTGTAAATATGAGGAGAGTCTACAAAACTGCTTAGCAAAATGATCTTAATATACAAGGCAATGTGAAAATGTAAGAGAAATCTATAATGACAATAAAGATTAGCCATTTCTCCTCCAACCTTATTAACAGAAACAATCAGAAGTATTCAGGTCAAGTTAATGACTCTGTCTCCAATTAATTTAATTGTCTACAAATAACTGTTGCAGTGGCTCTCTCAAAGTCTACTACACAGGCTCAGAGGAAATATATGACTCCATTAAAAGTGACAATAATAACACATTTATAACTGAAACACCATTGTATTATAAATAAACTCCTCATGTTAAATTATGCTTCACACTTCAACAAAAATTCAATTACTGAAATAATAAAAAAGATGGTGTATTTGTCATGTGCTTGGACAATAATTTGGCTTTGTTACCAAAGGCCAGCTGTTTTGCAATTTTTGCTTCATAGACTATTTCTTTGACTAAAAGCCAAACATTTTCATACAAATTTTACGAACAAGTTGCAAAACAAAATTTATAGCTTTTAAATCAAATTATGAAAGGCACAACTAAATCTATTATTAAAAACAATTCTAGTAAGCCCTTTCTGCTATTGTTTAGAACTGTCTGATAATTGAGGTAAGCACAGGTGCTGCTCATTATGGGCCATTGTGTACTATCTGAATTCTGGAAACTGTGGAATTCAGATGGTTTAAACTCTATTTGTGTGAAATAACAAACAGGCTTGATTCTGCACTTGTTTGTACAAGCTTGTTCATAGCTCATTTGGGACGTCAAAGACACCTGCTTACCCTTTTTAAATCCAAAACAGTATCATTTATGTTTTGGATATCCTTTTAATGACACTTTTGCAAAAGCAAAAGATTTTGTGCTCTCTTTTCATGCTCACCATTTCCTCTATCATGTAGTAACTTCAACACATCTTTGTCTTTGGTTATCTGAAACTTAGTTGAATCAACCTATGGCAAATATCCAATGACAAGAGAAGGCAGAGCTATAAGAGACAGGCAGACAGGAAAATAAACCAGCTTTCCCCATGGGAAGATGTCTTTGACAAAGCAACTATTTGAAGAGGACTGGGGATATGGTTTATTTATGTTTAGGAATAGAAGATTTCTGCCTTTCTTTTCCTCTCTTTAGCTCTTCTTCTGGTAATTACATGTCTTTCTAATGCTCACTTTCCATTTCTTATTTTTTCTGGCTTTATTGATATATAATTTACATATAACATAGTGTGAATTTAAGGTATAAAATGTTGATTTGATATACTTATATATTATGAAAATGTTCATTACTGTATTATTTACAATCACCAAGATACAGAAGAAGATCAAGCCTCCATCAGTAGATGAGTGGATAAAACAACTATGGGACATTTACACAATGGAATACTACTCAGCCATAAAAGAGAAGAAAGATTTACTCTTTGTGACAATATAGTAAATGGACCTGGATAATATCAGACTAAGTGAAATAAGACAGTCAAAGAAAGGAAAATACCATATGATTTCACTCATATGGAGAATCTAATGAACATACTGAACTAACAAGGAAAATGGGGACAGACTCACAGAGGGAGAACATGGTGACAGCTAGTGTGGAAGGAGGTGAGGGTTCAGAGGGATTGAGCAAAAAGGAGAAAGAACTCATGGACATGGACAACAGTGTGGTGAGTGCTGGGTGAAGAGTGTATAAAGTGACTAAATGATAATGGAAAAATACAATAAAATTTAGATAAAAATAAACAGAAATTACTCAAATTAAAGGTTAAAACCATCATCTCACATAATTAGTTTGTGTATGTGTGTGTGAGTGGGGGGGGGTGAGAACACTTTAAATCTACTTTCAATCTCATTCTTTTCAGGTGAGTCATCTGGAAATAAGAACCTTATAATCACAGAGCCATGTTTCTGTTTTTAGAATGCAAAGGAAAAAAGGAAAACCTACTCTTAACTGTGGTCTCTTCTCCCATCCCATATGGTCACAGGCCAGAAGCCATCCATTGAGCTGGCTTTGCCTAAGAAGGCTGGTGCCTGCACTGCAGTCCTGACCTCCTGAGTAATGCCACATACTAAGCTATTATCGCTGCCCCACAGTAACTTCTTGGTGCTATGACTAATTGTAATTATTCAATAAATTTACATTTTATCTTACTTTATTAAAGTTTTACCTACTGTAAAGATAACACCTAAAATATGGAGTAATGAAGTAGTATATTAGTTCTGTTGCACAGCAGAAAACAAATGTAGATTACCTCTATTTCTGACTTCAGTTCTAAGTAGCTCCAAATGTAGATCCCCATTTGCCCACAATGACTACAGGAAAAAGTTAAAAATGTAGGAAATGAAAAATAAAATCAAGAGAAAAAAATATGGACACCAGTTTGAAAAGTGCACTGGGATACATCCTAATATACCCACAGTGTTTATAGAATCTGGAATACAATTCTTACAATTTATCAAACACCTGGACTCCAAGGTCCTAAAGAAGACTAAAGAGGATCCAAGATGGTGGAGGAGTAAGTGTAGCTACACCAATCTCCTCCCAGGACCAATCAGGAATTACAAATTAATTGTGGAGAAATCAACCATAATAACCAACAGAACACTAGGTAAAGAGAAGCCTTACAACCATGGACAGAACAGAAGAGGATCCTTTATCACAACATGACTAGCAGGAAGTGCAGAGACCCAAGAGGGCTGGCTGGGCTCCCATGAGCAATAGCTAAAGGGAAGGAGAAACATCTCAATAGTCAGGAGTTTTACCTGAGTAGAGCGTAGTCTAAAACTCCAGCTGAAATTCCCAGTCTATTGCAATAAAACTGAGAGTAAAACAGCACCCAGCTGTGAAAAGTGAAAAGCCCCAGGGTTTTGCTGGCCTGAGAGAAATAGCAGGAGACACAGAGAGTCCTTAAAGGGACCACACATGAAAAAAATTGGCACACAGTTAGCCTGATCTTCAGCAGAGGTAGAGAAGAGTAGACCAGAGTTGCTTAAGGAGAGTTTGGGGCTGGGGCTTTGAGGAGATTAAGGAGAAGACCACAGGGTCCAAGTGCTACTAACCCCCATACCACAGGCAGACCATTCTTCCCTAAGTGGCAACAGCCTGAAGGGAAGCAATTTCCTCTCCCACAAAAATTAATCTGCCCCATTTTTGGGTGCTTAAGCCTGAAAGCTAATCACAGATTGATTGGATTAACAATTGAAGAAAACAGACATAGACAGTGGATCTCTGGTAGTTTTGAATGGGATACTTAGACCCAGATTGGGATATAATCTGATGTCACCAAGGGTGGATCCAAGAAGTAAACAAGTGAACCTTTATAACAGTATACAAGACATGGTGGGTGGAGTAAATCTCAGTCAGCTAACCAGAGAGAAAGACCCACCAAAGGGCAACATATCAGCCAAATCCAAAATACAACCAGACAACCCAAATAAATGACATAAAGGACATCCCAACAGCAGCAGTTTAGAAAATCTAGGAGACTGTATCATTGAATCCCATAATACTCCTACCACAGAAGGTTATACCACAAAAAATGGGGAGTCAAAGCAGATTAAACTAAGAAAGTAAAAACAAACAAGAAGAAACAATGAAAATAGGGCAAAAAAGAAACAATTCCTCACCTAAAGGAAAGGAGAAATCCCCAGAAAGGCTGCTAAATGAAATAGAGACAAGCAAACTATCAGACATGGAACTCAAAATAACAGTTATAAGGAAGCTCAATGAGCTCAGTGAGCTCAAACAAAACTACAAAGAACTCCAGGCAAGCTATAAGGAACTTACTGAGAACTACAAGAGCACTAAAAAGGACATAGAAACTATCCATAAGAGCCAGGAGGAAATGAAGAATTCAATTTCTGATTTGAAGAATACAATAGAAAGAATCAAAAGCAGGCTAAAGGAAACAGAAGCCTGGATCAGCAAATTGGAGGAAAGCAGAAAAAAATTGGCAGACAGTGCAACAATACAAAAAAGACTGAAGAGGTTTTAAGAGAGCTGTAGGAGAACATGAAATATAATATCTGTATCATAGGGATACCAGAAAGGGAAAAAGAGGAGCAAGAGATAGAAAATCTGTTTGAAAACATAATGACAGAAAACTTTCTGAACTAGGTGAGAGAAAAACCTACACGAGTCCAGGAAGCACAGTGAGTCCCAATGAAGAATAATCCAAAGAGTCCCACACCAAGATACATCATAATTCAAATTGCAAAATTTAAAGACAAAGAAAGAATCCTAAGGGCAGCAAGAGAGAATCAGTTAAAAACATGCTAGGAAGCTTTCATAAGTCTATCAACCAATTTCTCAATAGAAACATTACAAGCCAGATAAGAATGGCAAAAATATATTCCAAGCAATGAAAACCAAAGGCCTACAACCAAGTCTACTCTACCCAGCAAGACTCTCATTCAAAATGGAAGGTGAAATAAAGAGTTTCCCAGACAAAGGAAAGCTAAAAGATTACATCTCCACAAAAACCAGCATTGCAAGAGATGTTAAAGGGTCTGCTTTAAAAAGATGAAGAAACAGAGAGAGACAGAGAGGAACACAGGTACAAAGGGAGAAAATGTCAATGAATAAGTACCTGTCAATAATAACCTTAAATGTAAGTGGATTAAATGTTCCAATCAAAAGGTAGCTGAATGGGTAAGAAAGCATGATCAATACTTATGCTGTCTATAAGAGACACACCTCAGAGCAAAAGACTGACACAGATTGAAAGTGAAGGGATGGAAAAATATATTTCAAGCAAATGGATATTTTTAAAAAGCTGGGGTAGCAATACTTATATCAGATAAATTAGATTTCAAAACAAATATCATAGCAAGAGTAGAAGGGGCCATTACATGATAATTAAGGGAGTAGTCAATCAAGAGGATACAGGTAAATATATCCAACCAATGCAGGAGGACCTAAATATGTAAAGAAAATCATGGAGGACTTTAAGAAAGAGATCAACAGTGCCCTGGCTGGTGGCACAGTGGATAAAAAACTGGCCTGCAAACCCAAAGGTCACTGGTTCGATTCCCCAGCCAGGGCACATAACCAGGTTGCAAGCCAGGTCTCCAGCCAGGTCTGTAGCTGGAGACAGGTGAAAGGCAACTGTACATTGATGTTTCTCTCCCTCTCATCCTCTATCCCTTCCCCTCTCTCTAGAAATAATAAATAAAATCTTTTAAAAAAGAAAGAGATCAACAGCAATACAGTTATTATAGGGGATTTTAACAGCTCATTGTCAACAATGGATAGATCCTCCAGGTAAAAATCAACAAAGATAGAGTGGAATTAAGTGAAAATCTAGCTCAAATGGATGGAAGCTATTTACAGAATATTTCACCCAAAAGAAGCAAAATATATATTCTTCCCAAAGCACATACATTATTTTTAAAGACAGGTCGCATGGTAGGACACAAAAAGTCTATACAAATTTAGGAGATTTAAAACCACATCAAGCATCTTCTCAGATCACAGTGGTTTGAGGCTAGAAACCAACCTCAAGGGGAAAACATTTAAAAATATTTAAATACATGTAGGCTGAATAACATGTTTTTAGATAATGAATGTATTGACAGTGAGATCAAGAGAAATCAAAAAGTACCTCAAACAAAAGAAAATGAACACACATCTCCAAACCTATGGAACATAACAAATGCAATCCTGAGAGGAAACTGCACAGTATCACAGGCCTATCTAAAGAAGTTAGAAAAATCTCAAATAAACAACTTTACATCTAAATGAATTAGAAGAACAATAACAAGCAAAGCTCAGAATGAGAAAAAGGAAATAAATAATCAACATCAGAGCAGAATTAAATGATATAGAGACTAAAAGAACAATTCAAAGGTCAATAAATACAGAAGATGATTCTCTAAAAATATAAACAAAATTGACAAACTTTTAACCAGACACATCAAGAAAAAGAGATAGAGCACCAAAATTAATAAATTAAGAAAAGAAAGAGAAGTGATAACTCATACTATATAAATATAAAGGATTTCAAGAAACAACTGTGAACAATTATATGCCAAGAAATTGGACAACCTGCACCAAATGGATACATTTCTCAAAACATGTTCTTTTCCAAAAACTGGATCAAGAAGTAGAAAACCTGAATAGAATAATAACAACCAGTGAAATTGAAGCAGCAATAAAATAAACAAACAAAATCAAACAAATGAAAAATCCCTTCCAGCATACAAAAGCCTTGGACCAGATGGCTTCTCAGGTGACTTTACCAATCATTGAAAGAAGAATGAACACCTATTTTTCCTCAAATTATTCCAAAAACATCAAGAAGAGGAATGATTCTCAAATTTTTACAAGGCCTATATTACTCTAAATCCAAAACCAGGTGGGGACACAACAAAGAAAGAAAATTACAGGCCAATATATCTGGTGAGCATAGATACTAAAATCCTCAACAAAATACTAGCAAACTGGATCCAGCAATATATTAAAAAGATCATTCACCATGATAATATGAGATTTATTCCAGGAATGCAAGGATGGTACAATATTTGTAAATCAATAAACTGATACATCACATTAACAAAATGAAAGATAAAAATGACATGATTATATCAATAGAGGCAGAAAAAAAACATTTGAAAAAATCCAGCACTCATTTATAATGGAAACACTTAGCAAAGTAAGAATAGAGGGAGCATAACTCAAATAAAGGCCATGTACAAAAAAACCTACTGCCGACATCATACTCAATAGGCAAAAATTAAGGAAATATACCATTTATTATAGGAACAAGAAAAATAAAATGCCTGGGAAAATATTTAACCAAGGAGGTAAAATACCTGTGTTGAAAAAGCTAAAGAACACTGAAGAAAGAAACTGCAGAAGATACAAATAAATGGAAGTGTGTATGGTGTTAATGGATTGGAAGAATCAACATAATTAAAATGTCCATTTATAAAGTCAATGCAATTACTATTAAAATACCAATGGCATATTTTACAAATCTAAAACAAATATATATTTTAAATTTTATTGTTGTTGTATTACATCCATCCCCTTTTTTGCTCCCCTCTGTCCCATAGAACATATATTTTTTTTTTTTAAAGATTTTATTTCATCATTATTTTTAGAAAGAGGGGAAAGGAGAGAGGCAGAGAGGGAGAGAGACATCAATGTATGGTTGCATTTCACCTGCCTCCAGCCACAGACCTGACTGGAGACCTGGCTTGCAACCTGCTTATGTGCCCTGGCTGGGGAATTGAATCTTCGACCTTTGGGTTCGCAGGCCGGCGTCTTACCCACTGTGCTACCAGCCAGGGCACCATAGAACATATATTTTAAAAATTTATATGGCACCAAGAAAGTTGTTGAATGTCTTCAGCAATCTTACATAAAGAAGAGCAAAGTAAGAGGGATTACAATACCTGATATCAAACTATATTCCAAAGCCACTGTAATCAAAACAGTTTGGATGTGGTATAAGAATAGACACATAGATTAGTGGAACAGATTAGAGATCCCAGAAATAAATCCACATCTCTATGGTCAATTAATATTTGACAAGGAGGGCAGGAGCATAGAATGGAGTAAAGATAGCCTCTTCAACAAGTGGTGTTAGGAGAACTAGAATTGTACATGCAAAAAAAACAAAAAACAAAAAACAAAAAACTAGACCATCAACTTACATCATATGTCAGAAAAAACTCAAAATTAATAAAAGACTTAAACATAAGCCATGTCAAAAAGGCTTAAAGGAAAATATAGGCTGTAAAATGGCAGATGTCCCATGTAGCAATATTTTTGCTGATAGGAAAAGGGAAATAAAGGGAAAAAATGGGACTACATCAAATGAAAAAGCTTCTGCATATGTAACGAAACCACCATCAAAATGAAAAGGGAACTGAATATATGGGAGAATATACTCGCCAATGATAATTAGACAAGGATTTGATCTCCAAAATACATATAGAACTCATAAGACTCAACTCCAGGAAAATGGACAATCCAATTAAAAAATGGGCAAAGAATCTGAACAGACATTTCTTCAAGGAGGGCATACAGAGGGCCCATATGCATATGAAAGGATGCTCAGATCATTAGCCATCAGAAAGATGCAAATTAAAACCACAATGAAGTATAAACCTCACACAGGTCAGAATGGCCATCATTAATAAATCAACAAACAAGTGCTGGCAAGGATGTGGAGAAAAGGGAACCCTAATGCATTATTGGTGGGAATGCAGATTACTGCAGCCACTGTAGAAAACAGTATGGAATGTAAAAAAAAAAAAAAAAAAACACTAAACATGGAAATGTCTTTTGACCCAGCAATTCTGATGCTGGGAATATACCAAAAGAATCCTGTGTCACCATTTCAAAAAAACTATGCACCCCTATGTTCATAGCAGCACTAGTTATAATAGCTAAGTGCTGGAAACAGCCTAAGTGCCCTTCAGTAAAAAACTGGTACATTTATACAATAGAACAATATGTTTCAGGCATGGAATTCTAGGATAACTTGAAATTCTGCATAAAAAAGAAACAGAAATGTCTACCCAGTTTTAGAAAGACCACTTCCGACAGAAACAGATGACATGTGTCAGGTAGAGTCTGTTTTGCCATTTGAAGAGAGTACTTTTGTGAATCACAAGTGGCACAAATATATAGGACTTGACTTAGCTATGCTGCAAACTAAAAATAATTATGAGAGGTCAGGTTTTCTGATGATATTAAAAAGTGACAATATTACTTTTAATTTGAGGAAATCAAATTTGAGTACAGCAGAGATGGAATTTCATTTCATATATCTTCATTAATAGACTGCTGTTCATTAACAAGAAATGTTAGCTGAAGGGAAATCAGAAACTACTGTTATTGCTCAGATGGAAATAAAGACCTGGGTAAACTGGCAGTGCATCAGCCTGCAATCAACAGTTAATCATAAAGATTCATGGTAAAAGACTTGTAATTATACTTAATTATTTTTATTTATTTATTTATTTAAAAATTTTTATTGTTGTTGTATTACATCCATCCCCTTTTTGCTCCCCTCTGTCCCCCTCCCCACCCACTCATTCCCCCCAAAGTCAATCCCACCTGTTGTCCAGGTCCATGGTTCCTTTATACTAGGTTCTTGTCTAAGCTGCTCCCCTTTCTTGCCTCTGCCTTCCCCCTCCCCCCAACCTCTTTCCCCCTGACCACTGAAGGCCTATTCACTGTATTCATATATTTGGTTCTGTTTTGCTTGTTGTTAGTTTTGTTCATTATCGTCCTGTAATGGGTGAGATCATATGATATTTGTCCTTCACTGACTGGCTTATTTCACTAAGCATAATACTCTCCAGTTCCATCCATACTTAATTATTTTTAAATGTTTGAAGGGATTACTTTAGAGCTAGGGCAAGAAATGCAGAAAAGTACATATCTAAAAGACATGTCAGCTCCCACCTCCAGTGTGGGAATTGTTGAAGATTAAATCTCAATGCAGTAATTTCAAGAGTGACCCAAGTAGAAAAAATGTGTAAGGTGTGTGGCTCTGACCATCAACTGACTCATAAAATGGAGGAGGGGCTTGGTGTCCCAGCAAGATCCCAGATAGGAAGCCCAAGCAACTCTAGGTTGGATTCCCAACTACTCCTAAATAATCTTGGTAAGCCTCAGTTTTTAAATTTGTACAAAGATAAAAAGGCCTTGAAGAATTGTTGAACTGATTAGGTAAAATGATATATTCAGAATGTGGGGAGGGGCAGTGAGCTCTCAGTACATACAGAATATTTTGCTGTGATTTTTTTTCAGAAGGCAACTTGAGTTTGCAGAGCCTGAAACAATGGACAAGACAGGTCATCTGATATTATGAAACATTAATCATGGCCTACCTCTGCATACCATCTTGCTTTCTTGGAGCCTGTATGGGCTCTCAAAAGCAGGCCCACTCTTTCATCTACTCTGGTTCACAATTATTCATCTATCATTTGCAAAACTATTTTTGAAAAATGTAAATAAAACATCCTGGCATGACTCCCAAATATGTTACTGACAAATGATGTTGGGTGACACCTTGCCATTCTGGAGTTTAACAAACCCAAGAAGCAGTAACTGCCTGGAAGTTAATAAAGACTTTATTGGCTTCAAATAATTGGTGTTTATTTATCTTTTATGATTATAATTAGCACACTCTCTCTACATAATGTAAGTTGGCAGAAGTTTCTACCTTTTATAAGTTTTAAATCCCAACAGAATTTGCAGAAAAAGCTATAACCACAAATTGGTTAGCAATTTTCCTCCTTTTTCCTAGAAAATCCTGTATGGTTATATTATGAACCTTGCTTAACACAAATTGCTTTCAACTTTAATAGCCCTTTTGTGATCTAAATTTCTGTCTCATAAAATATTCCATTGCAGCTCCTTTTTCAATTGCTTTTACTATGAAAGTCTCTTATGGAGAGTTTGGGGAAACATTTCACACTGTTATGGTATTGATTTGCTAAACCTGATGATAGGTTTATATTTAAGATACAGTATTGTATATGAACAGAGTGGGAAACTTGTTTAAAACAGATTCAAAGCTTCCACTGAGGAAATGTTAAATATCATTTGTATGTTCTAGAATACAAAGAGAAACCTTAATAATCTTTCCATTCATTTCATGAATTCAGCACATGGAAATGCCACTTGAAAAATGACAATTTGGTCTACTTAGCAATTTTTTCTTAATATTCTTACATTAAAATGAAGTAAGATTTAACAGTATATTCATAAAAGCATTATAATAATATTTGTTCTATCTACTGAAATAGGAAGTTTGGCAATGCTTTTACTATAAACACTGTTCATGACTCGCCACCAAAGAAGCCAATATCTGACTAGAATGTTGAGTGCAATGTATTTCTTTGCCTGTGGCTGAATTGCTGTTTAGTGTTCAAAATAATAACCAAATACAAGAGACTGATTGTAGGTCCCTCTACTCTAGATCAGCCTTCAGTTACTTCTCTTATTTTGTTGTTTTTGTATTTTTTCCATTACTGTTTATCCCCCTTATATATTCTTCCACATCCACTCTTCCTTTCTTTTCAATTCATAGATTACTGTGTAATGAGAACAAGGATACATTTGAGTCCTGGTAAAAGGAGTGAAAGAACATAAGATAAAGAAATGGGGAGAAAAGAGAGGAAATAGGTTAGAGAGAGGGAGTCAGGCATAGATTAAAAAGGAAATATAAAACATAATAAAAAAGACAGCCAGGGCACATAATCAGGTTGCAAACCAGGTCTCCAGTCAGGTCTGTGGCTGAAGGCAGGTGAATTGCAACCATACATTGATGTCTCTCTCCCTTCCCCTCTTTCTGAAAATAATGAAATAAAATCTTTAAAAAAAAACATAATAAAAAAGAGAAGGGGTGAGAAATATTAGAAAGCAAAGTGATTTTTTTTGGTAATATGGTTATTTATTTAAATAGAAAATTATAAACCTTATCTATCTGGTTGCTGTAAGGTCTCTGTCAAGACATATTTCCTACCTTGAACTATACCTCAGCCATATTTGCTCTCTTTAAAGAATTATATAGCCATTGCATTAGTAGTTATTAATAAATGTTCAAGACCTCAATTACTTGTCCTTCCAGACACTATTAGTTCCTTGAATAAACTGAAGAGTGTTAAGTCTCAAGTAGTCATAAAAAATCCTAACATTACTCAAAGTGGTGCTGAAAGGTAAACCAATGATTGGAATTAATTTCAAAAACATTTAAACACACAATTGCTAGAGAAAATGAGGCGTTTGGTTTCAGGGTTGAAGAATCTTAAATTAACTGGGAAGAAACAGAGCTGTGAGGAGGACACCAAATGAATAGTTTGTATACATTTCATTTAGAACTGGAGGGAAAAATTAATAAGCAACATTTTCTATGTGACATCAAGGCTTTTATTCTAAGAGATAACCTAAATAGAGCCACCAACTAGCTTTCATTTGAGCAACAAAAATCAATAGATATGGATTGAAGTTGTGTGCAAGGTTCAGTAGCTGAGATAATGGCAAGGAAGTCATTGCAATTTGACAATACTTTGATGTGAGAAGGAGTGGATTGCTGAAAATATAAGCAATATGGACTTTACTACATATACTATATAACTTGGAGCTATAAATTTTACTCTGTTGTTTTCTATATACTACATGTTTATTTAGAAACCATGGCATTCATGGCTACTTCCATCTCAGCTATTCAATAAAATTGATTTCCCCATAGATCCCCAACAAGAGTGACCTTGTATGAACTTTAATAACCCTCTTTTCTGTTTTGCATAGGAAAGATTATGTGAATTCAGGAAGATAGTATCTCCCTCCTGAATTATACCATCATAGTGAAAGCTCATGTAACCAATATGATGTAGAGTGGGACAGTTTCCTCTAACCTTTTTCATCTCAGAAGAGACCAAATAGAATTGTTAGGCTGTGATGTGGCTAGGCTGCTTTAAGCAAATAATACCAATATACAGCTTGTTATTTTCTTTCATAATATAGCAAACATGGAACTAAAATGAAACTTCCAGTATAGCCTTGATGCTTCCCTACCCCTGGACTTACTCTTTACATAATTCATAGTGCATAGGAGGCAAGACAAGGCAAGGAAAATACTAGAAGAACTTGATCAGCTGATTTGTCACTTGCTTTTATGGCAATTGGTCTAAGATCCTGCATCCAGCAATCTCAGCAGATGTTTATCCAGCACTTAACATATGGCAGGGATTTTTATATACATTAGAGAAGGCATTATCCCATTTTAGAAATAAGAAACTCAGGCTGATAAAAGTTAAGAAAGTTGCTCCAGGCCATAGATCTGAACTCAGCTGGCATGATTTCCAATACAGGGATGAACATCAGAGCAAACACTTACTCCTCCACTATTCTAAGTGCCTTACCCATATTAATTCATTTAATCTCTGTCATACTTTATGAAGCAGGTTCTATCATATATTCCCATTTTACCAATGGGGAAAGGGAGACAAAACGAGGTGAAGCAATTGCCTAAGCTACATAGTAGGAAATGGGAGTGCTGGGATGTGAACCTAGGTACTAGAGCCTGTGTTTCTCGTATCTCAGGACTGTCTCTTGTAATCCAGGTCCTTTAAAAGCACTGCAGAGGTCCTGGACCTCTGAGGCCATTCCTGTCAGCCAGCATTTTTTTTTTTTTTCTGGAGGTGAACTCTTAGCACCCTCTGGAATGTGTGTGTGTGTGTGTGTGTGTGTAACACACTGTAGAAATGCCATCCTAAAGGATGAATTTACCTTTACTATTTCTGGTACCCATTCATATAAATAAATAAAAGTGTCTTCTATGTGCTAAACACTGAGTCTTTACAAATTGGCTAAAAAGTTCAAATTATTTGTTCATTTTCTTCTATAATGATTTTATGTAAATCTAAGGATGATAACCTTGTGTTATTATGATGACATCTTTGAAATTTGGGGTAAAACTAGATATTCTCAAAATTATTCCTATGGCTGCTCACTGACAAGAAGCTACACTAGATCAGAAAGTATTCAGAGATTAGATAGGATTAGAGCTATCTGGAGACTTAGAGCTCATGAAGTTTCTTATTACATATGACTCAGGAGTAAATGGAGGCAAACCAGATAGCTTCGCTTAAAAACAAATTGCTAAAATAATTGATCCAATCATCCACTAATGGGCACTTAGGCTGTTTCCAGCACTTGGCTGTTGCAAATAGTGCTGCTATGAACATAGGTGTGCATAGGTTCTTATGAATTGGTGTTTCAGGATTCTTTTTTTTTTTTTTTTAATTTTATTGTTGTTGTATTACATCCATCCCCTTTTGTGCTCCCCTCTGTCCCCCTCCCCACCCAGCCTTTCCCCTCAAAGTCAATCCCACCTGTTGTCTATGTCCATGGTTCCTTTATACTAGGTTCTTGTCTAAGCTGCTCCCCTTCTTTGCCTCTGCCTCCCCCCTCCCCCCAACCCCGTTCACCTTGACCATTGCAGGCCAATTCCTTGTATTCATACACTTGGTTCTGTTTTGCTTGTTGTTAGTTTTGCTCATTATTGTCCCGTAATGGGTGAGATCATATGATATTTGTCCTTCACTGACTGGCTTATTTCACTAAGCATAATACTCTCCAGTTCTATCCATGTTGTTGCAAAGGGTACAAGTTCCTTCATTCTTTCTGCCATATAGAATTCCATTGTGTAAATGTACCAAAGTTTTTTGATCCAATCATCCACCGATGGGCACATAGGCTGTTTCCAGCACCTGGCTATTGTAAATAGTGCCGCTGTGAACATAGGTGTGCATAGGTTCTTATGAATTGGTGTCTCAGGATTCTTTGGGTATAGTCCAAGTAGTGGAATTGCTGCATCAAAAGGCAGTTCCATTTTTAGTTTTTTAAGGAAACCCCATACTGTTTTCCACAGTGGCTGCACCAGCCTGCATTCCCACCAACAGTGTATGAGGGTTCCCTTTGCCCCGCATCCTCACCAACACTTGTTGTTTGTTGATTTGTTGATGATTGCCATTCTGACAGGTGTGAGGTGGTATCTTAATGCAGTTTTAATTTGCATCTCTCTGCTGACTAGCGATGTTGAGCATTCTTTCATATGCCTCTGGGCCCTTTGTATATCTTCCTCAGTGAGTTGTCTGTTCAGGTCTTTGCCCATTTTTTAATTGGGCTGTCTGTCTCCCTGGTGTTGAGTCGCATTAGTTCTTTGTATATTTTGGAGATCAGACCCTTGTCTGAGGTATCATTGGCAATTATGTTTTCCCTTTGGAAAACAGTTGGTTCCCTTTGAATTTTGCTGATATTTTCTTTAGCTGAACAGAAACTTTTCAATTTCATATAGTCCCATTTGTTGGTTCGTTCTTTGATTTCCTTTGCCCTTGGTGAAGTATCAGTAAACATATTTTTGCGTAGGATATCTGAAAGTTTACTGCCTATATTTTTCTCCAGGACCTTTATGGTGGCACTGCTTATGTTTAAATCCTTTATCCATCTTGAGTTTATTTTGGTGTATAGTGTAAGTTGGTGGTCTAGTTTTATCTTTTTGCATGTTGCTGTCCAGTTCTCCCAACACCATTTGTTGAAGAGACTGTTTTTACTCCATTGGATGTTCCTTCCCC
>PVIW01009951.1:0-47896 GCA_004026585.1 Noctilio leporinus
AGGGAGAGCACATGGGGAGGGAGGGAGCACAAAGGGAGGGGGGAGCACATGGGGAGGGAGGGAACAGGGCTACCTCCAAGGCCGGGCTGGGGCCTATATGTCCTTTGGTTCCCTTGAACACCCTAGGGAATGTGTTATGCATTGAAATAAGAACGCTGTAATTGAAAAAAAAACCATGCTGAGGGGCTCCAAGTTCCCTGGGGCCACTGGATGAAAGGCTCTTTCAGGAGAGAGAAGCATCTTTAAAGCAGGCCCTCTCAGGTGCCCCCACACACCCTCCCACCACCCCATACCCAGGCCTGAAATGCTTTAGAGAGAAGCCAGGACCCAAGGCCAAGAGGGTCTAGCATAGCTGGTGGGCAGCAGCCAGGTGAGAGGAGGGCCGGGCCAGGCCCAGGTGGATGCAGGAGGGAAGGCAGGTGAGGGGGCTACTTCCCTCTGGTTAGGTTTGTTGTACTTTCCTAATTGATTTTGTGTCTGTCACTAGGATACTTAGGACTATCTTAGAAACCACTTAAGCAATTTAAAATAATCAAAGTACTGCACTTACAAGGTACTTAACATTTCTTCACACTTCAAGCTTCCCATAAACCCCTCCAGCTGCAACCCGAGGCTAGCAGACAGAGGATCTCTGGTGGAGTGGGGGGTGGGGGTCTCCAGTGTCAGGCCCAGCTCCTGCCCATCACCTGAACCCCAGCAGCCCTGGAGCAACCCCACTGAATAGCACACAGGGCTCTCTCACCAGAAGGACTTTGGACTCACCATTCCCTCCTGCCTAAAATGCTCTCCCTGCCAGACCGTGTGCCCCTCCACCTAGTGAATCAGGCGCTGGCTATTGACTCTCAACTAGCCGTCCTACAGAAAGCCTTCTCTGACATCTCCACCCTCCAGCTGGCTGAGGCCCCTCTTACACACTTCCCAGGGAGGGCTCTTTGTCCACCGCCATTAGAGAATTCATCTCACTCTCATGAAATTACTGCCCAGTCAACCACCTTCCTGAACAAGGGGTCCTTAGCCCAAACTCTGCGTTTCTAAAGCATGACATGGTCTGCACAAAACAGGGGCCTGTGATGTCTGTTGAGCAGAACAGTGAATCCAAGCATGACTTCACAGAGTAGAGAGGCACAGCCTCCTCACAATGACTCCAGAGCCCAGCCAGGCTGCAGCTGCCCTGAGCGCTCCACAGGCCTTAAAAGCACCACATTGCACCTGCGGGGAGGTGAGGGCCAGCCCTGACTGAGTGAGTCCTCACTATTATTGTCACCCCCATTTTGTAGATGAGGGCACCCTAGCTCAGAGAGATCCACAGTCACACAGTGAGTACAGACAGAGATGGGAGGGGAACCTGCAAATGCTGGTCCAAGCTCCCTGAGCTTGAAGAAATTAGACTCCACACCCCAGGGTCTCCTTAGCAGAGCTGGCTAGGCCCAGGCATCTCTTGAAAATCTGTTTTAACAAGCCCCTAGTGGGGAGTTCCAATGAAGAGGCAGGTGTGGAGACCCCTAGCGAGCACACGACAGCCTCACACGACAGCCTCTGGAAACGTCCTGGAGGCTTACTCCTTCCCCCAACGCTGCAATCCCACTCCTGGGTGTGACCCCAAAGTCCCCAAGAGCACAAGGAGGCATGGGCAGGACCGTCATGAAGCAAGGTCATTGGGGAACGTGCTCAGGTGACCACACGGAAGGAAGAAGGAATGCACAGGGCACTGTCCCAGTTGAGGGACAAAAGGCTCGAAGAAAAGGAGCAAAGCCATGCAGCAGTGACACTGAGGAAGCTAGAGGCTGCACGCTGTACTGTATGATCCGTTTTTATCAAGCTTAAGATGTGCACAACCAAGGATCACCTGTAGAGATAGACGTACATATTTTAAAGTGCACAGGAATTAAAGGAATAAAAAAATGGTCCCTAAGGACAGGGCATGGCTGCCTGATGGGAAAGAATTGGGACCTGGAGGCTCCTGCAGGGGCCTCATATTATATTTGCAATGTTTTCTTTCTTCAAATGAAAACAAATTTTGATGAAGAATTAGGGCAAACTATCAGTATTTGACAAAGCCTAGTGGTGGGTACAGGGCAGTTTATTATATTATTCTGTGTAATGTTTCATATGCTTGGAAGTTTGTTACTAAAATCTGTGAGAGAAGCAGGTTTCTGTCAGACCCACTTGAAGATGCCATTCACCTTTACTCAAATTAAAGGTGCACTTGGAAAAGCAATGTGCACCCCACATCACACACACCCCTCACAGGCCCTTCCAGTATCTCCCCTGGAATATCTCCCTCCCAGAATTCAGTCCTCCTGAGGGTTAAGCTTTGCCCTCTCAACTACTCTAGAGGCCACATCAGACTCCCGAGCAGCTTCCAGAAGCTCAGCTAGAAGGAGGGGTGGCTCCGGGCGTGCAGGGAGGAAGCCAAGTACCCTTTTCTCACGACCCTGACAGAGGTTAATGCTGCCTGCCCTCTCCCCTAAAGACCAGCCCCAGGGGACTGAGAATGAGGCAGGTGCTCCCTCTCTCTACTCGCAGCCAGAGAACCATTAGGCCCCTCTCTGCTCTTGCCCTGGACTGGGTGGCGCTCCCTCCCTTCAGGATATTTCAGCTGTGGTGTGTTTTAAATTCCCCCTTGGCCCCTGGGGCACCAGAGAGCAGGGCCTCCAGCCACCTCAAAGCCAGGTTCCATTCTCGCTGTGCCTGCTGAGCCAGGGGCGGATGGGCTGACAGAGCTTCTGCCTCCTGTGTCACCCTGGGGCACCTATCAACAGACCCCAGAGGGAAAAACTGAAGCCTGAGGGGGATTCAAATCCAGAATGAGGGAATTAAGAGAGGGGATGGGAAGAAGTACAGCACCCTCCTCACACAAGCATGCTTCACAATAGCTACTGTTTCTTGAGTACCTACTATGATGCAATAGGCCCTGTGCTGATTACTTTACACTGTCCCATTCAATACAACCACCCTACCCATTTTATGGATTGGCAAACTGGGCTCAGAGGTTATGTGGCCAGCACAAAGTCACAGAGTCAGTAGGTAGCAGAGCCAGGAGTTTCCCTTTCTGAAATAGGTTCAGGCAACAGTGCCAGGCCTGGTCCCACCCAGCCCTGGGAGTCTGCAGAGCCAGCCCTAGTAGTCTCATAGGTGGGCAGAGCAAAGTCCAGAAGCAGCAGCAAGACTTGCCCAGTCAGGCCGTACTCCCCAGGGGAATGTCTGGGGCTCTCTGGCAACAGCCTGAGTCAGGGGAAGGGGGTCTGGGGGGCCATTAGGTAGCGCTCAATACTGAGATGCCAATGGCCATGATCAGGGGTGAGGCAGGCTGATGGCCAGGATGGGCACAAGGCTGGGGCACATGGCGGCTTCCACCTCCTGGCCTTAACCATGGGACCCTGGGGTGAAGCTGCCCCATGTCACCCAGAGACAGGCCCAGGCAGAGAAGACAGAGTCTGAAAGGGACCATGAGGAAGAGGAAGATGTGGGAGAACATTCAACAAAAGCAGAGAAAACCACCAGAGTCAGACAATGAAGCATGGAGCTGGGACAGACACAGAGAACAGGACGGATGAAGGGCGTCCCTGCCCCCCTCCCCACAATGTAGCAGCTTCGGGCCACGGCTGTTGACCCCACCTGGCAGCCCCAGAGCAGATGGCAAGAATGGAGGCTGAGCCTGCATCTTCTCACCTCACCCAGCCCAGGCCCCAGGTGAGCGGCAAGCATAAAGGTCAATTGGAATATAAAGCAGAATTTCCCTGCTTTTCATTTCAACGTGTCTGGGTCATAAAAATGCTAGTTTAATAAATTGGGAGAAAACTGAAAAGCACACAGTACATTCAGGGCTGGGCAGGGGAAAGTAGGTGAGCTTAATCATGCAGATGCTGTGAGCCCACCACTGCCACAGGCACAGCTCCCTCAGACTCCCTGTCTGTCTGTCTGTCTGTCTTCGAGCCAGGCACTGGTGGTGGGCGAATGACAAGAGATTTCCAGCCCAATTCTGCCCTTGGCATGGTCATGGCTTTGGGGAGACCTACAAGTGCCCCATGTACCCCAGGACCACTTCAGCTTCTGGAGGCAGGAAAGTCTTGGATTTTGAGTCAGGGTTGAAGGAGGAGTCTGACTGCCCATCAGACATCAAGAGAGGCATACCAGGAGGAAGGCACAGGTGTGGGAGAGCCCAAAACACAACCAAGGAACACACAGCATAACCATGACTGGAAAGGCCACGGCAGCTGTGGCAATACCAAGACCAGCCTGACACCAAGGAGTAAGCTCGGGGCCCTTTCCGCAGGAAGGCCACTGGCTAGAGTGGGGTCAGGGCCCACCTAACCTAGTGCCCTCATTTCACAGGAAGGAGAGCCCACCCAGCCAGAGTCACACAGAGTTGTCAGCACAGCCAGGCCTGGAAAGCAAACCCTGAGCTATGGGAGGCTTCTGATAAGGGGACCCGCAGCCCTCCCCTAAGTGGAGAGCCAAAGATTGTCCTACCATCTCCTACATGCAATAGTGTGAAGGTCTGGAGGACCCCAGGACCATCATATGGGAAGTCAGGGAGGCTCACCAGAGTCATCCCTCTGCCAAAAGCCAGCAAACTGGCCTTCCACACTGCAGAGCTCCCCACCTGCGTGGCTCAGAGACCACACCTCTGCCACCTTGGATGCTCTGGTGGCAGGAAGTGAACACTAACAATACTGAGAGCCCTACTGTGGGCCTACCATACTACCAGGTCCCCACAGTATCATTCTACTTCCACACCTGAGAGGCACATGTGATTCTGCCCATCTGACAGGTGCGATGAATGAGGTCCAGAGATGCCAAGTGATCTGGGGCTGGGATCTAAACTACCTATTGTGTGGCTGTCCCCAAGGTTGATGCCCTGGGCCACCTACCATAAGCAGGTATTTGGCAGATAGCCACAGTCTCCATGCCAGGCATATCCTGAGCCCTTTCTATGTATCCCTCAGCTGATCCTCATAGTGCCCTATGAGGTGCATGCTATAGGGCTCCCCATTTTACAGACAAGGAAACAAAGGCACAGAGGAATGTCCCAGGTAACAAATGACAGAGCAGGGGGATGAACCAGGCCATCTGATCCCAGGACCCACACTTGAACCACTGCCTTCAAGAGCCTCTGCCTAGCTGGCCCTGCCTCACTCTGGTCTCCAGCGCCCGACTCTGTTCATCCTCAGCAGGGAAATGAAGAAGGAGCTGGAAGAGGCACAGCGGGGCCTCGAGGGAGGCCAGCAAGGTGCAACCAAGGGGAAGAACATACCTCAGACACAGGCTCTGCCCTTGTAGCTCCTCCTCCATCACCTCTGTGGCTTCACAAGGCCCATCCAGGATCCACTTGCCTATTTTATAGGTGAGGAAACTAAAACCCTGAGAGGCCCAGTGACTTGCCCAAAGCCACCAGAACCCTGATGACCCTCTTCTCACAATACCCTTTGAAATAAAAAGGAGCAAGATGTAGGTTTTGGAGATCCTTTCATCCCCCTCTCCCTGCTCCCAGAGTTATCTGGGTCCTTCCTCTTGAGCTTCAAGTCAACAACCAAGCACAGTCCCACCCTAGGGCCTTTGCACTTGCTCTTCCTTTGGAAACACTCTTCCTCCAGATAGCCATAGGGCAACCCCGTTCACTCTATTCAGATTGATTAACAAATGTCCCATCTTCTAAAAGTCCACCTCTAACCACCCTATCTAAATTGGCACCCTTGCTCCCCATGGCTCTCTAGCCACCTCCCTGCTTTGTTCTTCAGGCAACTGCTCTCCCAGACAGTGCATGTTTATGTGTTTTACCTGTTCAACACCCGCCTTCCCCTTCAAACATGGAACCCCACCCGGGCAAGGCTTCCATCTGGTTTGTTTCCTGCTTGGAGTGGTGGTTCTCCACCTGGTTTGCACATGGGTATCATGTGGGGAGCCCAGGCCCCATCTCAAACCAATTCACTCTGAATTCCTGGGGTGGGACTGAGTATCAGGACCTTTAAAACTCTCCAGATGATTCCAGCCACATGGAGAAGCACTGCTTAAGCAGTGAGATTCAGAAATGTTCAATTGTTTTGGTAAACGAATGAATTTTTACGGATGGGCAAACCAAGGTCCAGAAGGGAGAGTGAGAGCCAAAAGCCAACCTTTCTGAACTTGAGCCTCCCCAGGCTCAGCCCACCTCAGCCCCTCCACAAGGTAGCACACCTGGCCCAGGGGCCTGCTCCAGCCTGGTCTCCGCTAGAACGCATCAAGGCCCCCTCCAGGGCATCTCCAAGAAATGGTCTCCAAAGGTCTCTACTCCTTTCTTTTAATCCACAATAATGAGCCTGTTTGCTAATCCATCCGCCAGAGTCGAACCCCTCCTGCTTCCACTCCCATACCTCCTATCTTAAGAGAGGTCCTACCACCCCAGGAAGGGGACTTAAGAGGCCTGCACAGCAGATGGAGGCACTCCCTGGAGAAGCCAGGTGGGACAGGAATGTTGGGATACTGAGGAGAACTCACAGCTTCTGGTCCAGCAGCCAGTACAGCCTCCCAGCAGGTGCCCAGATACAGATCCAGCCCCCAGGCCTCGTCACCTGCTGAGATCCAGGAGTAGATGTTCCACAGGTGACTGTGATGAGCCCCAGGCTTGAGCGCACATCCACCCCCATCCACAGGGACAGACCTGCCAAGAGCCCAGGAGACCTGCCAGGGAGTCACCTGAGGGCTCCAGACTCCCCAGGGGCTTCTCCCCAGTGCCACACTCCCCTGCTTCCACCTCCCTCTCTCCTGTCTGTTCAAGCCCCAACCTGACCCAGGATCTTGAGGCCCCCTTCCCAAAGTCCTGCCACAAGGGCCCAGCTGGGCTTAGGGGAAAGAGAATCACTGTAAAATCAGAGGGAAGGGTGTGTAGTCCTCACACTGGGAGAACAGCCCCTGACGGTCACCCTCAGTAAGACCCATTTCTGCCACTTCTTCCACTCCTTCCCACTCCCTCAGTGGCCCAGCACTTCATAACCCTCTAAGGTCTATCAAACCTGTTTTGGTAACACTCATGTCTCCTAGCACCCTACTAACGGGTTTGAGCACATCGTTGTTTCTGCCAGATGAGCCATTTTACAGAAAAGTAAAGTGAGGCTCAAAAAGGCCACACAGTGAGTATTAGGTCAGACCTCAAACCAAGCCTATCTGATGACCAAGAGATAGGACAGCTAAGTGGTGAAAAGGGCGGATTCAGGGCCAAACAGCCTGGATTCAAATATCGGCTCCACCACTTACCAGCTGTGTGGCCTTGCATAAATTGCATAACCTCTCAGTGCCTCAGTTCTCCAGGCACAAAATGAGGATAACATTGGTACACCTAGCCCTGGAGCTTATCGTGAGAATTCAGCTTAAGAGTCTCAGAGAGGCTGTACTGCTGGGCACTGGTTAGACCCAATGGTATGGTGGGCCCTGCTGGGCTCACCCCCACAGCCAGAGCGGACACAGGGCTCAGAAAATGGCCACTCTGCCATCGCCTCAGAGTTTTGAGGGACAGGCGGGCAGCAGATGCTTTACTTCCCATGAGTCCATTCAGCCAACATTTTCTGAGGGCCTGCAATGGGCCTGGCATCAGCTCAGGGTCCTAAAGTTGAAGCTTATAGAGACCAGCAGAGGTCTGCTGGTGGTCTCTGTCTTTCCCGCTCATTGCTGAGGTGGAGGCCTGAGAGCAGCCCTAGACAGTATATACAGGAACTGGCGAGGCTGAGCGCCTGTAAAACCTAATGGACAATGAAATTTGAATTTCATAAGTTTCCCTGTGTCGTGACATAATATGATGCTTTTGGGGTTTTTTCCCAAACATTTAAAATGCAAAGACCATTCCTAGCTCCTGGGCCATAAAAAGACAGGCGACAGGCTAGAGGAAAAGAAGGCTCTAGCCTCAAAGAGTGGGAGAGACCATTCCAGACAGGGGACAGCTAGTACAGAGGTCTTAAGTTGGAAAAATAGTATGGTGTCTCCTAATGACACACATGACTGCTATGACATGCACCCAGATGAAACAAAGAACATACTCAGGGTTCCCAGGTAGCACAGGACCTCTTGGACAGGCATGAAGTTTGGGGTTTGCATTTTAATCTAAGAGCAATGGGAAGTCAATAAAAACTTTAAGCAGAAGGATGAGCAAATTTGAGGTGGCTTTTAGAAAGAGCATGCTGGCCGCTGAGTCCAGGTGGAGGCCCGGGAGGCAAGGAGGGAAGGCTTCTGCAGTGGTCTGGGTGAGACCCAGGATAGGAGGGTGAGAGAGCTCATCTCCAGGACACATTCTGAAAGGCCAGGCTGCAGGGTTTGCGGATGGTAGAAAGAGGGTGGTCAAAATGCCACCATGTTTTTTTGGCCTGGGTGTCTCCAAGAAAGATGGCCGGGCTATAGAAAAGTGTGTGACTCTCTCAAAAGTTTCTCTTAGTTGTGCAGACTTTGAAGACACAAAACCCACATCCTCAACAGAGTATGTGGTGTTAGCTAAACAACAAAGTTTCCCCAGGAAGCCTGGGCTAGGCGCTGAGGAGCAGACAAGCCAAGCACCAGGCAGGCAGCTTTCTCTGGGAGTAGCCACCAACCTTCCCAGCACTCACAGTCCCATATGGGACAAGAGAACCCACATAGCCAGGCTGGTGGCGGTATACTGAAGGTTAACATCAGTCACCTATATCCCTGGCCAGTCTCTCCTGGGAAGCTGGGGCACCTGCCCACCCACTGACTGGTATCCCCTCCACCCTCTGCCCCTTCATGCCCTCCCTCCACTCCACCCTACCCCTTCCCATGCCCCACTGTTGTGACAGCAAGAAAACTCTCATTATCCGAAAGTTAAGTTGGCTGCTCAGCCTCAACACTCCGCAGGGAGACACAAGAGACCCAGCAGATGGTGGGACCTTTCCAGGATCAGCCTCAAAGGTCACCGTCTGTCACTGCCCACCGCCGCCAGCCTCTTCCACATGGACGAGTCTCTCATGCTGACTTCAGGCCCAGCTACAAGCTGGACAGTGACATTTCCTGTGGGCTGACTGTGTGCCAGGCACCACGCTAAGCCTTTTGTGGGCATTAACTCTTAATTCCCACAACTGGTCTAAGAGACCAGTTACCATCCCCATTTTACAAATACCTCTACTCTCTTCTCCCTCCCTGGAGAGTTTTAAACTGAGGCACAAACAGGCTAAACAATTTGCCAAGGTGGCAAAGGTTGTCTGGCTCCAGCATCCAAATTCTCAGCCAGCAACGACAAAATCTCCCCTTTAAGCCTCAGTTTTTTCTGCACTATAAAATGAACAAGGGACTCAATGAAATGGTTTCTGAATCCTCTGTGCTCTGACAGGTCTAGGATTTGACAAGTTCTTCCTTCCAGAGTATCTTGTATGTCCTTTCTCCCCACAACAATGGTTGCTCTCAGGAAAAGAGCTCATTGGCTTATTCAGACTATGGTGCAAATGACTGATACACTGAGTGGTTATGATGAAATAACTGTGGCAGAGCACGGGTTCAAATCCAGGCCTGAGTGGCTCCAGACTGGTCTGTCCCCACAACACAGCATTGTACAGGCCACAACCACTGGGTTTAGGAGAACAGAGCCAAAATGAGGATGACAGAAGAAGGTAGGAGCAGAGAAAAGGAAGATAAGCTGTCAGACCTGTGACTTTCCAAAGTCAGGGCTTCTGATCCCCAGTGAAGGCCTGGGATCCAGTCCCACTTCCAACCCAGGTTATTTGGGCAGGCCTGGAAGGAGCCAGGTCTAGGGGCTGGAGGCTAGAGGCCTGACTTCCACCTGACCCCAACCCCCCACCCCTGCCCTGTCACCTAATCAGGGTGCAGTTTCCACATGTGGAAGGGGGAGCTGGCCCCTTCCAGTTCTGCCAGCTGTGAGTTTTGTTCACACCCTCACCTTGACTGTATCCCATTAGCATTCTCCAGGCAGGAAGCTACCCCTAGTGCCCCCAAAGCCAGAGCTCCTCTCCGAGCTGTGCACAGGAAATCCACCTCTTGGAGGAAGGAGAGCTATGATCACAGCCTCTGGTAGAAGTTCCCAGCAGGCCCTGCTAATTGCCTTGGTGGGAGTGGGAGCTGAGCTGGGGCCACTCTGCCGCCCTTAGAAATAGACACCTGACATAGCAGCTCCCCAGGGCCCCTCAAGGTGCCCTTCTCGCCTCCTCTCCTGCCTGGGACTCCCGCTCCTGACCTCCTTCCCAAAGTTCAGCCTTTTTACCTCTGTAAATGGCTTTTAAGTTTCTCATTCAGCCTCTCTTTTCTATCAGTTTAATTATTGAGGAGCCTTCTTGTCGCCAGTCTGGAACATTAACACTGCTGAAGGGACCCAGGGAATGCAGACCACAGCCCTCAGTCTCCTTCTGCTTCTCTCCCCATTTCCGCCTCCTTTCCCCTCACCCTCTCTGTCTCCCATTCCTCTCTCCTCTGTGCAGCCTGGGGGATGCTCAATTCCCACCCCAACCACGCATCTCCCTACAATCGGCGGAGACACAGACCGACTGAGGCCATGACCACTGTCTGAATGCAAAGGCGCAGGAACCCCTATGAGCCCCTAGGCTGGTGAGGCACTTTAGCCCCAGGCCCTTTCAACCCACCCAAGGCCTTCCCAATCCTGGGAACAGCACAGAAGTCACAGCCCACCCAGCGTGGGCTCCTGGGCACCTCCTCATCCCAAAACATCCATGTTTCCAAAAACACATTTTAAGGCCTAAGGCTGACAGTGACCTTCCTTAGAGCCTATCCCAGGTATCAATGATACCTCTCAGCTCCCGTGACCTTTTTCACTTCCCTCTAAGGTAGACACTGCCACCCCCCTGCTCTGGGAGGTGGTAGGAAGGGATGCTCACCCATGTCATAGCTCCAAGGGCCCCAGCAGGCTGCAGAGCCACCTTTCCACGCAGTCCCACCCAAACTCTGGCCTTCTCAGAGGCTGGAGTCTGTGACCCTCCAAGACAGGCTGACAAGGAGTCCAGGGATTGCTCACTCTGCTAAATGGCCCAGTTCTCCTCACCTCCGTGGCAGGGAAGCTGACCATGACCCAGGTATCCCGAGCCATCACTAGGCCCTGCCTGGGACAGCCAAGCCCTGCCCCACCAGCTCTGGGCCTCCAAGCATCATTGCAAAATTGAACAGATGGAAGGCCTGGATCAGGCTACCATTCCCAAACCATCCCACCAAGGAAGAGCCCCAAGCAACTCAGCTTCTCAGGGCTGTTCAGATGGTCCTCAGCAAGGGGAAAGTTTCCTTCAAGTCTCCTACTTGCTTCACCTTTGTCTTGCATTCTTCATAATGCATTCATTTGTTCTCCAATTAAATTAGTGTTTTCTAAATCATCGAGTAAAACCAACAGTCCAGGAAGAAGGTGCAAATGTAAGGACCACACAGAACATGGGGCCCACGTAGCCCATGGCCAAGTTCTCACCCCACTCCACGCAGTGCAGTGACAGGACAACACCAGGTGCCTTTCCTTCCCACCTGCCCCATCCCCAACACAGGGACCTTCTGCACCAACCATCCCCATCCCCGCTTCAACCGACCACCACAAACACAAAGTACTGATGCATGGTGGGATTGGGCAAATAGGTTCCGGAAAGGGTCCAAGTGACAAGGCTCTGAGCTCACACTTCCCACATGGCATGGGGTTCATAGCCTCTCTCAATCTAATCCCAAACCCTGGAGACTGAGGACACGAGGGACCAAATCCAGAGGCTGGGAATCTGACACCAGGGTGAAGGAGGGACCCAATGGCTTCCTCGGTGCGTTCCTTCCTCTTCACCCTATATTCTCTTCCCCCAACCCTGGCCCCCTCTTGCTCTCTTACTCTTTCTCTCACTCCTATCTCATGCACACACACAAACACTGAGCAAACAAGGAGCTTCCGAGAGAGGAGCAGGCACATAATTATGGGTAAAATGCTTGTAATGTTTTTCTCTCTACCCGGTAGCTTTCAGTTGCTTTAGCAGCTTAGCAAAGCACTTGGCTCCAATTGAATTGCAAATCAGCAGCTCGGCCTGGGAAGAGAGGAAGGGAGGCAGCAGGGAGGGATTCCAGAAGGCAAAGCAGAAAGGTGGGCTAGGAGAAAGGGCAGAGGAAGGAAATGAATAAGGGAAGCTTGGTTGAGGGCCAAGGGCACCAGCAACAGGAACTGCCTGCTAGCTTCAGGCCTTTTGCCGTCCTCACCTCCATTCTCTGTGGGCCCAGTGGCCCAATGCCCATACAAAAAATCAGGACACGTTTCCTAACCAGAATCTTGGGTGGTGTGGGAGGGCCACCCTGGGTTTTCCCAGTGACCGAAAAGAAAAACATTCTTTTCTCAGGAACTGTAATGGTTTGGAAACAATGTCAAAACAAAAGTTTCATTTTTCCTACCTGGACACATTCGTATTTCCATTCTACCTACCTATCTATCCCTTAATCTGCCTACCTTTCTGTCTTTTTTTATATTGGTCTGGCTATCTCCTCCTCCCTTCTGTTGGCCAGCACTTCCTCTTCCCTTCTTGGTTCAGAATTGCCCACAGGAGTGGAATTGATCAAGGAGATGCCGATGGCAGGTGCTGTTTCAGCACCACAGTCAGCACCACAAAACTAGGTCCAGTCCCCCTACACACACCTGGACACCTTCACTCTGCCAGGTCTAAGCTCTGCATAAGGACATGCCCCATATTTTCAAAAACTACTTCCAGGAAGTCCTGGCCAGGTAGCTCAGTTGGTTGGAGCATCATCCTAATACAAGCTGTAGGTTCAATCCCCAGTCAGGGCACGGACTGGAGTTACATGAATAACCGGAACAACAAATCAATGTCTCTCTCTTTCTCTCTCTCATCAATGAATGAAAAAGAAAAAGAAAAAAGAAAAAACCCTCTTCTCTAAGAATAAGGAAGAGGAGAAAGGAACTGGCCAGGCCTGGCACCTTGTTGGTAGAAGAACACCTCTGGGGCCAACCAGCAGGCACTAACCTTGAAGAGACGAAGGATGTTGGCCACCATGATGGAGACAGAGCTCCCGGAAGCCCCGATGACACCCACCACACGTTCAGGTTTGGTGATGATGGGTGGGCCACCACTGCCACAGCGGACCTCCGTGCCATCCTTCTCAATGAGCGCCTGCACGAATGTCAGTGACTGCTCGAGGGCATGCGTATCTCTTGAGCAGGTATCCAGAATACGGGCACCCAGCGTGATGTTGGGCAGCAGGTCCGGGTCATTGTTGATGCGATCCAGAGCGAAGAGCATGGCCTCCAGCCGGTGGATACCCTTTTCTTTCTTAAGCTCTCCGCAGGCTTTGCCCTCTGAGCCCCGGCCGTGCACTGGGAACAGACCTCCCAATGTGATATCCCCATCTATGCGGATGGAATTCATGTGGGGATGGCCCTTGGGCTTCCCCAAGGAGGAAGGCACCCAGGGGCCATAAAGGCTGAGGAGAAGGCAAAAGGGCAGGTGGGCCCACCACCGGCCCCAGCCTCTCTTCCCAGGCATCTCAAAATCCCTAGAGATCCATGAACGGCAGGCCCTCTCCTAGCCCTGGCAGGGCCCTGGCCCCACAGCCTGGGCGAGCATGGGCAGAGCAACCCCCACGAGTCTCTCCAGGGCAGCTTCAGCAGCAGGATGGCTGAGGGCTGCCAACGGGATAAACCATGCTGGTTCTCCTTGCAGCTCAAGCAGTGCTCAGTTGCCAGCACAGGCCATGCCCGCAGACAGCAAGGAATGGCCACGAAGAAACAAAGCTGTGCTCTTGGTCCCCACGTCCTGCAGGCCTGCTCTTGGTGGGTGCCTATGAGCAGAGGAGCGTGCTCCTAGCTTGGCGTACTTGGCATCAAAGGGAAAACAGCTCCAATGTTCTCCTCCTACCAACCTTAGATGGGAAAGAGAGGGGGGAGAGAAAAAGAGAGAGAGAGAGAGAGACAGAATCAAACAGAAGCCCAAAGAAGACATTAGCTATTCTGATCTCTCATCAGGAGGCCAAGAAGAGATGCTCGAGGTTATCACCAAAGACTTCAGAAATCTCATCTTCATTTCCTCCCGGCTGCTGCTCAACTTGGGTCCAAATGGGGGAGCTTAAGACAGAAATTGGGTCATGTTTGAACATTTCTTAAGGCCTGTACCCGCTGCTATCAGAAGCCTGGGCGTCAGAGGGCACACTCCTCAGGGGACAGCCTGGACTGGCTTGAGAGGAACAGGGACCTTTCTCAACACTCACCCACAAAGAGAAGAAACCAGGACCACAGGGCCCAACCCCATTTTAGAGATGAGGAGACTGAGGCCCATAACAGGACAATGTTTTCCCCTAGCCACACAGGCAGTGACCAGCAGAACACAGCCCAGCACCCAGCTTCCCAGCTCTGGAACCAGAGACACTTAGGCTCCTTGGGGACTCAGAGACAAGGCAGGCTAATAAGGTCCCCTGGAGAAGAAATCAGGCTGGGAGCTACTCACTCTGCCGGCTAAGGAGAAGCTGAGCTGTCAGGGGTTCGGGGTTCTCCTGATTCCACAGAGCAAGGCAGACCCTTCCGTTTCCTATTTCCACCCCAGCAGCCCAGCGCCCCGAGGCACAAAGCAAACCCTGGGGCCCCTGAGTGAGTAGCAAGCCTAGTTCTCCTTACTTCTCCCCCTCCCCATCTCTGCCCATGTTCTCTCTCAGTTTCTCCATTGCTCTTTCTCTCCCCCGCTTCCTCCCCCTGGGAGTGGGGCTCCGGTTACCGCCTGGGCTACCACACACTATTAGGATCATCGTCATTATTATTGTTGTTGTGATTAAATATTTATCTGCAAGGGTAGAGGAGAGAACACCAGCTCTTCCTCATCTCACTGCTAATTTGGGCTAATTTCCCATGAGGTTCCTTCCCTCCCCTCAGCCTCCCTGCTCAAAGCCAGCAACCTCCTTCTCCTCAACTTAGAAGGCCACGGGAGAGGGCTAGAAGCTGAGTCAGGGCTGGGCTGGAGGGCCAACCTCAGATCCCCTTCCACATGGGTTTGTCAGATGAAGACCAGCAAGCCACCTGCCCGGTTCATGCCTCAGTTTCCCCAGCCATTTGGAAGAAGAGCTTATGTTTGCTTTGGGAGGTTTCCCAGGGGATGTGGTCTTTCCATCAAGGCCAAGCAGTGGTCTCAGAGCCATCTGTTCCCCACCTGTAATTCCCCTCACAGAGGCCCTGACTGCTCTAGTTCCGGGACACAGGAGGGGAGGGGAGGGTGCGCAACCTGGGAGTTCAGCCTCAGCTCCTGGGCTGCTCTGCCAAGCGCCTTGTGGACCCTCACATCTCATCATCAAAATGCTCCCGCCCCCATTAGCTCCTCAAAGGCCAAGAACACACTGTTAATTCTGCTGAGCCCCATTCTGCAGCTGAACCAGCAACCCAGTGGCATCCCAAAGTCACACAGCAAGTCAGGGTGGGTCCAGGACTCAAAGCCAGCACGAGTCACACTGAGAGAACCCTGGGGACGCCTGCAGGAAAGCTTCCTAATACCACCCTCCCCCAACCCCCTGAAGCCAGAATACAGTGATCCAGGGCTAGGGGTCTGTGCTTTAGGGAGGCAGAAGAGCAGTTAAAATATAGGGGGGTGGCAACACCTGAATGGAACTGTCATAATCACTCACACCTCTGTGTGTTTATCAGAGCTCTTTCCCAGGCAGCTGTGGGGACTGAGAAGATGTGGGCCATAGGCGCTGATGCCAATGCTAGGCAATTCAGAAAGACAACTAGAGAAGCCTAGACAGATGCCACAGTCCAGCTACTGCCCTGCCAGGGCCAGCATGTCCCCTAGAGAGTCTTCAGTTTCAAAATCTGTAAAATGGGTTGGAGGAAAATCCATTTGAAGGGACATACTGTCCCTGCAGAAGCATTTTCAGTTGTCACGATGATGAGACAGTCACCTACTAGTCTGCATCCAGGCAGCAGTCAGATGCCATGGGGACAGCCTGCACAATGAAACACTATCTTGTCCAAATGCCAAGTGTCCCAAGGAGAAATAACAGCAAATGCTATATTCCAGGCACTGTCCTAAATGCTTTGCTTACATTCCCTCAGGTAATGCTCACCTCCCTGTGAGTTCAGGGTTATTTTTATCCCTATCACCCAGATGAGGAGACCAAGGCATGGGATTTCAGCTAGTGACTGAGGGCCTGCGCAAGCTGCCCTGGCCCCTGATCACTCCACCACGCTGGCCCTGCCCAGTTCTGATAGCCTGGGAGTTCAGGCCTGGATTTCCTGAATCTCTCCAGGATGGATGTAGGGCATCGTATAGACTGAGCTGCAGAGGCTGCAGCAGGGCCTTCAGGCTGAGAGGCCACAAACAGCAGCTCTCAATCAGGCCCCACCCAGGCTCCCAGGTCCTCCCTGAGCGTCGAAGCAGGCTGCTCCTTGAAGCCTGAGCACCTGCTGCAGGATGGGCAGAGTACACACACACAGGACACCACAAATACATTGCAGTCACACATACACGCATGCACGGAAAGGACAAAGATCTGCTCAGGGAAAGAGGCCCCAGTGAGTCCAAGACAGACACATGCAGGATTCAAATCAAGACTCCAAAGACAGGGGCCCTGCCCAAAGCTGTGGGGACTGTCCAGCCTCCCTCTACAGGGACTGGGTCCTGCTTCTCCCTCAGTCCCACCAGGCCTCCCTTTTCTGAGCTTCTCCAAAGAGCTGAGCAAACCACTACCTCTTTCAGTCTCCCTTACCTTCCTTTGATCACATAACAAGAACAAGGGAAAAGTAAAAATACCCTGTGAGTGAAAGGGGTCACCAAGGGCAGAGACAGGGTTGGGGAAAGGGGGAGCAGGGTGAGGGAGGGAAACAGCCAGGAAAGCTCAAACCTGGGGCAGTGAGGGGGAGTCCCTCTCCAAGGGGGGTGGCAGGATGGCTGCAGTCCCAGCCAGTGTGCTCATCCCACCCCAGATGGGTCTTTTCTCCTCATCTTCCCCTCCCTCCTCCTTTCCCTCCCCAGCTAGATTCTTTGGCTCCAGGGGAGGCCAGAACTGGGCAGGAAGGGATGAGGAGCAGAGGGAAGAACACACAATCACCTCCACACAGCAAGAGCTCGCAGCCAAGGGCATTTTCCAGAACATCCTCTTTAATAAAAGAGGATATGAAGGGAACTGGAGGGATGGTTGCAGTGCACCCTTGTCCCCACCAGTCACCTCCACCACCTGAGGGTCTCTCGGCTGCCTGAGGCAGACTCCTGAACCTGCCTCAGTGACCCTCCCAGTCTTACCAAGCAGGACACCATGCTTTTCCCAGGTCTAACCTAAATCCTTCCCTTAGCAACGAGGCCAGAGCCAGAACGAACCACAAACCATGAAACAACCGGATCCAAAGTTCACTACTATGGTTTACTAAACTCAGATTTAGTTGTCACTGAGCATCGTTTTACTCTCCCAAACCTAAGGAAATGGAATTTTCCCAAACTCCAAAATAAAGCGCGGAGTCCGAGGGAATGACACTGCACTGTGCACCCCGTGGTGGAGGCCACAATCAGCAGGGCCCCTCCTGCTTGCACCCCTCAAGGAGCTCGCAAGCTCCGGGCTGGAAGGCCAGCCCCTCCAGGAGCTGAGAGGATCACCAGGCCCAGAGGGCTCCAAGCCTTACCAGGGCTGCCCCCAGGCCCCTGTTCTCTGCCTTTCTGAGCCAAGCTTCCTGACCTGCTGACAGCCTCTTCCCCTCAGTGTTTCCATATCCCTTTCAATACTCATTTCATTTTTCTTTTCTTTAAAGATTTTATGCACCATTTTTTAGAGAGAGGGTAAGGGAGAGAGGGAGAGAGGCATTAATGTATGGTTGCCTTTCACCTGCCTCCAGCTATGGACCTGGCTGGAGACCTGGTTATGTGCCCTGGCTGGGAATCGAACCAGTGACCTGTGGGTTTGCAGGCTGGCACCTTATCCACTGTGCCACCAGCCAGGGCCTCATTTCATCTCTATCACCTCTGCTGCTGCTGCTGGGTCCAGCCCAGCTCAGGTGATCAGCAAACCTGGGGAATGTAAATGGATGAGTGGAGTCGCTTTGGGATCTGTTTAGATGCCTCATGTCTCACATTTCCACAGAAGGTGGGGTTGGCAGCTCTACTCTCCCAAGGGGGAAGTGAGGAAGAACCTGAGATCTCTCCCTTCCTTCCCATACCTTCCTACTCACAGGAGTCCACATGGACCCAATACACTGGACTGCAGGTGCCCCAGAGGCGCCCATGCTAGCTGGGCAGAGGCATGGCTGGCCAGACAGTTTGAACTTAGGGGGCAGGTCATCAGAAGCCATGCTCCACTCCAGCTGTGCCAGTGACAAAGCCAAAATTGGTCTCCCTTCATGACTGCTGGTCCACAGGGAAAGGGGGCTGACCAATTAGCTCCCTCAAACCCTAGCAGTACAACCCTATCCCCATTTGGACCACAGCTTGCAGGGATCATGTCCTACTCATCTTGCTATTGCTACATCCCAGCCTGCATAGTGCCTGGCGGCCCTACTGGTTTGCAAACGGTGTGACATGAGTGAATGATTCCTGGGCTCTGCCTACCCCTCCCTCCCAGGTCATCTATTTCTCTATTAGTAGGAAGAGAATCCCTGCTCCCAGTCACTCAAGGGGGAGTGCACAGTCAGGGTCTGGGCCCTGAGTCGCCTTCCCTTCTCTTCCTAGAGCTGCTCCACCTTACCGGCCTGGATTATGAGCCTCCCCAAGTTCAGAAACTCCAGGCCTCCCTGTTCCACCAAAACACTAAGGGCCTGGTTCAGAAGCGACCAGTTCTGTGCTAGGCATGTGGTGGACACTGAGAAATAGGTGTGACAGGAAAAAAGGAAAGAGAAAGAAAGGGAGGGATGGAGCTTGATGCCAATGGAAACTAAGGAGGGGGAAACTTTCAGTCACTTGCCTGTGTTTCCCTAACCTGATTCCCTCCAGCTTCCTGCCTGTGTCACTCAGCCACTGGAAGAGATCAAAGACTGTCCCCCCTCCAGGAAGCCCGCCGATTATTCCAGGTCCTGTTATCTCCATCCACAGTTTGTGCCATACAGCATCTCTCTCTGTTGTGATCTGACACTGATGAGCCTGGAAGAACATTAAGGGTCTGTCTGAACAGCACCGCCCTCACCTCTGTCCCTGCACCTAGCCCAAGGCTCAAAACACAGGAAATTCTCAATGACAAGACAAAGCCAGTCGCCCAGGCAGCATTGCAGCCACCCCCACCAAGGCAGAGCCAAGAGCAGGGGTCTGCAGCAGCATCCTGTCCAGGAGAGCAATCACACCTTGCACTGAATTTTTACATCCCTTTTGTGTGGTCAGGTAGAGAACACAATCCCTTCTGCCACAACCATTCGGTTACTCAATGTGTTATTCAATTATGTGCTGAGCACCTGCCCTGGGCCAGGCTCTGCTCTGGGCACTGGGGAAACTGCTGAGAGTGAACCAGAAACAAACACCTGCCATGTAGAGCCAATGTCCCAGTGGGAGGTGGTATAGAAGTGACAACAAATACATCTACACAAAGATGTGTGGCACTTCAGGGAATCAAGGGACTATGAAAAAAATAATAATAAGGCTGGAAGGAAGACAGGGAATGACCCAGAGGGGCTTTTCCAAGAAAAGTAAAAGTCAAGAAAGTCTTCTCTGTGGAAGTAGCATTTGAGCAAAGATTTTTTTTTAAATTTTATTGTTGTCGTGTTACATCCATCCCCTTTTTGCTCCCCTCTGTCCCCCTCCCCACCCACCCATTCCCCTCAAAGTCATTCCCACCTGTTGTCCATGTCCATGGTTCCTTTATACTAGGTTCTTTGAGCAAAGATTAAAAACAGTAAAAGCATGAGAAAATACCTAGGGGAAAAGTATCCCCAGAGTCCTGGCTGGTGGCTCAAAGGAAAGGCGCAGGCCTGCAAACTAAAAGGTCGCTGGTTCGATTCCTAGCCAGGGCACATAACCAGGTTGCAAGCCAGGTCTCAAGCCAGGTCTGCAGCTGGAGGCAGGAGAAAAGCAACCAGATGTTGATGTCTCTCTCCCTCTCTGTCTCCCTCCCTTCCCCTCTCTCTAAAAATAAGAACTTTAAAAAAAAAAAAAAAGCATCCCTAGTAGTGAGAACAGCAAACACAAAGGCCCTGAGGTAGGCATGTGCTTAGCATTCATTGTTCAATGTTCAAGGAAAAGCATGGCTGGAGAGCAATGGGAAGGGGGAGAGATAAGAGGAGGTCAGAGAGGATGCAAAGCACAAGATCAAACAGGACTTTATGAGCCATGTTGTGGACAGAAAACTGAGGGCCCACTGAAGGGCTCTGAGCACTGTGACAGGCTAACCCTAACTCATGACAAAAGAAACCTGAGGCTTAAAGGTGAGCCACCTAAAGCCACAGCAGCTCACATCAGTTGCAGGACAAAGCAAGATTTTCTCCTCTGTTCTTGATCCCACTGGTTCAGCCAAAAAAATGCTCAGCCCTGACTTTCTCCCTCACCCAGAGCCAGGGGACCAGCAAACAAGTACATACTTGCCCAGATTTTCTTCAACCACCAGCCCCCTCCTCCTCTGCAACCCCCAGGCCTCTCACTACCACCACCCTGTTTTCTGGCACAAGGCCCAAGCAAGCATCATTGTTTGCAGCTTTCCCCAATGCTGTCTCTTGCTCTCTTCTCCTTCTTCCTGTCTCCCTCTCCTTAATTCAGAAATCCCCCAACCCCATCACTGCCCTGGAAAGCTGGGGCCCAATAGCTTTGCCCTACAGTCTTACACAGTTGTGAACATAACCAGTTGTGGGTGAGACTTCCATCCAGGGCCACACTGAGGCTAGGCACAGAGAAGGGGCAGTGACACATAAGAAGTCATCACCTGCCAGAAACTTAAGAATCAGGTCATGTCTCCGATTCTTATTTTAATATTCAGATCTAAAAACAACACTGTAGCAATGAGCGTTTTTACTAAAAGCCATGGTCCCAACCAGAAAACAGGTCCAAGAGGTATATCTGTCCTCCTGAGGAAGGGGTGGCTAGAAGGGTCAGAGCAGGACGCAAAGCTCCTGGTCCTAATGCAGGTGGCCCAGCCTCCTTTGATGAGCAGCCGGTTGAGCTCTCCTGGAACTCACAGTCATCACAACCAATGGGTGACCAGTGCTTCCTCCAGGACAGGGAGACTTAACTAGACACCATAGACAGTTCATCAGCATGGTTCATCCCTGAAATGGCATAGGCTGTCATTGTGGGCTGGCATTTCCCAATTACTGCAGATAATATCTACCGTAATGGAATGGGGTCCAAATAGTGTTATTATGCACTGTTCCCCAATTTACTTAATATATGTATGTATACACATATTTAAGCCTCACTACTATGGCCAGATTGCTAAATGATGAGATTAATAATAAAACATTTTGACAAGAACCATCAGCTTTAATTTAAGGGGTGATGTTTTGCTATCCTTGTGGTGCTTGTTTTCCCAAGAAGCGGGGAGAGACATGGACAGGCTGGAAGAGGCTCTCCCAGACCTATGGGCTAGCAGGTGGGGTGGGCAGGGAGGCAGGGCAGGCTTCATCTTTCCTAAGCAAGTTCAGTTTATCCACTTCCCTTTCAGAAGCAGGCTCAGACAGTGACACAGAGGAGAGAGAAACTAAGGCAGATGCCCCCAGAGTTTGAATGCACTATGGGGCTGGTGGAGCTTGGACACACTGAGCTACAAGCCCAGGGGTGGGCTGAGAGGCCAAAAGGAAGCCAGAAAGGGTATTCAGCTACACAAAGAAGAGAAAAACAGGGCTCCCAGGAGTCAAGGGAAAGGGAGATAAGGGCCAAAGGCAGTGAAATCTCTAAATTAATTTTTGATAGTCCTCTGCTAACTAGGGCAGAGTTGACATGAAAACAAGTCCTCCCTGCTCTTTACAGGAGTTGGCATCAAGCTGGGTGGGAGCAACAGAAAGCTGGCGTTCTCGGCTTCAGGCCTGCAGCCCACCAGGGGAGGGCCCTCAGCCTCAGCCCTTGGGTTGGCCTGGGCAACCAGCAGCACCAGGCGTGCCTCTGCCAGCCCCAGCAAGCAGAACGAAGTCCAGATGTCAGCTCCAGCCATGCCTTCTCCGGGTAGCAAAGGCAGCTAGGACTCTGCAGAAGGGAGATAAACTTCCAGCCGGTGGGCCCAGCTGCCCAGGCTGCCAGCAGGACCTGCCCAATGGAAAGCTGGGTTCTAGACTGAGCAGAGGACGACAGCAGGAGTGGCCAGATGTCTTGGGGTGGGTGATAATTAGGGGCTGCCAGCTCCACACTTGTCTTGGGGAGATGTGTCTATTGGCTATAATTATAACCCTCATAAGCCCATGGGTCTTTTCCAGCCAGCTGTCCCCATGCGGAGGCGGGGGCGGGTGGGGGGGGGCAGATTCCAATGTGGCCAAGCATCCTTGAGGCTGAGCTGGGGACCCCTCAGGAAGGGTTGAGGGCTGCAGAACCCTTTTGACCTGAGTCCACCCCTGACCCTTCTAAAAAGCCTATTGCTCACTCACACTCACTCACAGGCTGGCCTCACCTACCTTTCTGGCTGCCTGGAGACATCACACCTCCAACAGATGAAGCCTAAAGGGGCCCAGATGCAGGGATGGGGGTGGAGCAGCCTATGTTGGCCACTGAGGCCAAGAAAGCAGCTCAACTCCTGACATGCTCCCACCTCCTCTGCCTCCCCCTGTGACATGTTGCATGCCCCCCAGCCAAACACAGTGTACAGCACTTTGGGGGCTAAGCATTGCCATCTTCCTCTCTGGGTCTCTCTCAAATGCAAAAATCTGTGGGAGGGGTATCCCTTAAAGTGACTAAGACTTCAGGAAGGGGATAACTTTTTTGCTATTTTTATCTCTAATGGTGTTGACAGGCGAGGGAAAGTTGCCAAGTGAGGGAAAGTTGATGGCTAAAAGGACAAAAGTTGGGAGGAGGTGAAGATAGTGGCCACCTAATTCACAGGTGGGCAAGTATGTTACCCAGGGCTCAGATGAGGCTCAGGGACACCATCCCCAAAGGTCCCCACCCCATCCCAAGGACAGGACTGACCAAGGCTCTCTAGAAAGTCGTGGCCACGGAAAGGAGAAAGGGGCCTGACCTCACTCTCCACAAGAGCCAGGCCCCTTCAGGGATCCTCCCCAATATCCCCTTGAGCCTGACCAGGAAAGGTGATGAGCCCCCTGCCCAGTGGTGACCACACCCAGGAACCTCCAGAGTAGTCAGTGGGGGTTGTCTCTGCCACCTCAAAAAAAGCTCCTTAAAGGTCTCACCTCTTCATGGAAATTCTCTCACCACTAGGCCTCTGAGGATCTGAGCTGGGGACCCCTCAGGAAGAGGTGAGGACTGCAGAGCTCCTCTGGCCTGGGTCCACCCCCTGACCTTTCCAGCAAACACACTGCTTTCTCACACCCTCACACACTTGCCACCCAGAGCCTTAGGCAGCCCAGGGAGAGTGGGACAGGCCCCAGACATATCCTGCAGGCATGGGGAGATGGGAATTGGAACATTCTTCACTTCCATCGTGAGGCTAAGAGCTAAGTAGATGACTGTGGGCACGGGATGCCCAGTATGGTGACTCTCAGAGCCCTAGCGGCAGGCGCCCACTCTCACCCCAGAATGGAACAGGGAGGGACCAACAACACACACACACACACACACACACACACACACACACACACACGCACGCATAATCCCTCCCCCATCATAGAGACCTTTTTGCCAGAGGGGCAGACAGACTAACTGCTCCAACAAGACACGTGGCTTCGGGCACCTCTCTAGGCGCACCCAGCTCAATACCGCAAAGCAGTTTTCTCCGGCTCCAGGGACAGGGATGCTGATGAAAGGGAAAAGAAGCATGGAGCCGCCTCCAAAAAGGACTTAAAGTCTAAAGGCTGGGGTGTCACTCGTGGCCTAGGGGCAGGGGGCGCTAGTACGTTTAGGCGTCAGGACACCACTGCCTCCCATTTCAGCACAAACAGCCTCAGATCACCAGTGAGGGGGGGCGCCTCTCTCGGTCCCGGTCCCGGCCTCCACCTTCCAGCCCTACCCCCGAGCTTCTACGGAGGTGGTGCTTCCATCTTCCAGCTCCAGGAAAGCCCGACCCCGAGAAGATCCCCCCAACACACGCACGCGCGCACACACACACACACACACACACACACACGCAGGCGCGGGAGGCCCAGCTGCCACGTTAGAGGTATGAGTTCATCTAGGTCCCGGAGAGGGTCTGTGCAAATTGTCCAAGGAGCACCTAACCCTTCAGGCCTAGGGCCGGGGGGAGGGGGGAGGGAGACCTCAGACCCTAGGTCACGGTCCCAACCCAGCCCCGGCCACTAGCAAGTGTGGGCCAGGCTCTGGCTGGTGTCGAAGGCGGTGCTGGGGCAGCCACAGAGCGGGACGCGGTGCGGGGGGAAAAAGAGCTGGGGCACTCTAAGCTGACACTGCCCTCTTGACCAGAGGCTACAAGGAAAGGATGCAGATAATGCTCTGAGCCCCTGCCTACCCTACCTCCCAGTAGAGGGGCACGTTAATGCCGTCGCCCCCACTCTGAGAGGTGGCATGACACCCCCCACCCCCACCCCGCAGAGAAACCTGACATAACCCTGGACACATAGACACTTTCCCCAAGGCCCACAGAGAAGCCGCTGCCCCGTTCCTCCTTTGGGGGCATTCGGAAAGCCGGGCCAGCCCCGAGGGAAGACCCTCCCGCCCCAAGAACTCGTCCATCGGCCTTCAGGAGCCCTGAGCGAGGGAGCTCATCAGAGTCCACCTCCCCGAGCCCCAGGATCCCCACCGCAGCCCACGCCCCAGAGGCCGAAGGGCACGGTCCCCTCTGCAAGATCCCCAGGTGCCACAACTCACCGTGCGCAAGGGAGGTCTGCACCGCGCCCAGGGTCGGTGTGCGCCTGCCTGCCCGCCCGCCCGCCCGGGGATGCGAAGAGGCGGTAGCCGGAGACCGGTTCTCGCGGTGCCCGGAGACCGAGTCGCGGCCAGCAGCGCTGAAGCTGCGGACCGAGCCCGGCGCCGAGCCGCCCGGAATACCAGACTACCCGGGGAAGATCTGCAGCCGCCTCCAAGCGCACGGCGTTCGGCAGGTGCTCCAGCTAGAGCTAGCGAGCGAGTTGGGGAGCGCGGGCAAGCCCTGCTCCAGCGGCCGTGGAGCTCGGCGTCCAAGCCGTAGGGAGCTGGAGTGGCGGCTCCGGGGAAGCAAGATACCGCCTAGGACTCCGGGCTGGGAAAGGAGTGGAGCGGGAGCCAACCACTGGCGCAGCCGACCGAGGTGCGGGCACCGCGGCAGCAGGGAAAAATGAAAGGGACAGAAAGCCAGGAGAGTGAGGCAGACGCGGAGAGGGGAGAGACTGCAGGAGAGGCGGGAGCGCACGGAGCACAGGGGGGCTAGGGGATCGCTGCCGCTCAGCTTGGCGCCCCCAGCTGCATGAGAGAAGGCGCCGGTCCAACCCTGCCCCGCAAGTTTGCTCTTCAAGTGCTGGTACAGCTCGAGACGCTTCCGCCCGCCTTTTAAAGAGCGAGCACCTGCGAGCCCACCCCCGATCCGTACCTACACCACCGGAAGCCTGGGCTCTAAGAGCGTCCCGCCGCCCTCCACACCTGCCCGCCTTCTTACCGGTCCTGCCGCGCCCCAACGGCGCCCTCTCCTGGAAGCCCCTGTGGCCCCTCTTCCCGCCTTGCGGGTATCTGCTAATCGATGCCCCACCCCTAAGACATGGAGGGGACTCCTCCCGACCCCAAAGGTCGGGGTCAGGGAACACAGCCTCCTAACCCACACCCTAAGAAGTACAGCAAAACACAGCGACGCAAGGGGGTTTGCTCTCCTCCCCGCTCCCTTGCGTCAGTAGAACCCCCACCCGCTGGGCTGCTTCTCATCCGCAGGAGCAGTGGCGTGTGCCCCCACGTGGCATGTTCATTTGCACATTCCACTGATCCTGTTTCCAGCTTATGACATGGGGGAAACTGAGGCCCAGCAAGGCAATTTCACTTGCACCTGGACACACAGGTGCCCAAGGCCCCTTTCCACTGAGACCCGCTGCACTCCAGACTCCCATCAGGTTAGGGGAATCCTCACCCCATGGCCCACAGCTTGCTGGTCTTCCTCTGGCAGGGTTTGCAAAGGGTAACAGGTGGCCTGGCCAGCAGACTGGAGCAAACTGGGGAAAGAACCAATCGCTCAGCCAGGGAAGAACTGGAGCCCTAGCTCACCTCCTTCCTAATGGGTTGTAAAAAATCCCAGTAGAGAGCCGGTCTTAGAGTCAGGCAAGGAGGGATGAAAATGAGGAAGCCATGTGGCCCTCTTTGCATTTCAGGAGCATTACCTCACAGACTGCAAAAATGACTTCAATTAGAGTTGTGATGTGTGACTGTCCTTGTCCCAGACAGGGTGTTCAAACACAATGCCAGAGAGCTGGGGAGAGAGAGTGGCTGGCCAGTGGCCTCCCTCCCCGTCTGTCTTCTTATCCGACCTGCAGAGTGCCAGCCTGTGCTCAACTGTACCCAGGCCTGGGAGACTTAGCACCCCTTCACAACCCAACCCCTAATTTCACAGATAACAGGGTCTGAACCTCCCCCTACAGTCTGCCCTGTCTCCCTCCATGCCCCTATCCAACAGTCCTGTTCTTACCCAAAAACCCACTCAGATGCCTCCCCTCCAGAATTCCAGACTATGGCAAGCCAGAACCGTGTCTTGTTCATTGTGGTTCATCTAGTGCCTGGCCACTTGCCTGGCCTATAGTGCAAGCTCAGTGAATGTTTGGTGAATGAATAAATGTTGGCAAAGCACAAACTCTCTTTGCTGTCACATGTAATGGCCCCTGATATGTCTTATTTACCCAGTCAGACTGAAGTCTCTAACGGAAGGGCCTGGATCATGCATTTATTCATGTTTTTTTGTTTTTTTTTTTAATGCAGCCAGCCCTGATGGAGGTCCTGTTCCACTCCCACCCCCAGAAACACACAAATGACTGAACATCACCCTGCCCTTGAGAAGTGCACCACATGGCCATTTGCACCTTTGCAAGGACCCATTTCAGAGAGGCATAAGCCAAGATCATGAAAGTTCCTGCTGTCCAGTGGTTCTGCCCAACAAAGTGTGCCCTGCTCTGGGCTTGCAGGGAACTCAAGTCACTCCTGCAGAGTCTGTGTCCTTGGGAACTTCCTGCCTGAGCCCTCCTGTCCAGGCTCCCTCAATTTTATACCTGTAGAAAAAGGACCATAATACCAACCTCAGAACAAGCATGCTGGAATGTTATGCAGAAAGCCACCCAGTTGATGGGGTGGTAGGAGGCTCAAATTCAGCCTGTCTTGGGCTTGACAAACGATATGTGTGTCTTGAGTCTGTGTCTGCCCAAAAGGGGAGGGTCCTTTGTCCAAGTCATGCAAAGTTACCATGAGGGCTAGTCATGAAAAGGGAAGGAAGTATTGTATGCACAGTGCCCAATTCTGTGTTTAGGTGCCCCATAGTGGGAGCCACTGCAATTTTACACAGAATATAGTCCTCAATATCCTTTTGTTGAATGAATAAATGGATCAATGAATGAATGGATCTGAAAACAAATGGGCCATGGTTTATTAAGAGCCAAAACTAACCAGTCACTCTCCCCACCCCCTGCCCCTCAGTGTTGCCTTCACTCTGGCCATAATTATCCTGTCCCTTACCCTCCACCAGCTGTGTTGCAGAAGGCTGGGTAGGCTATATTTTTCAGGCATTAAAAAAAGAAACACTTGGCTGGCAGATAGCTGAGTTTGTGGACTTGGCCCATTTGAAGGTCCCCAGCCTGAGGCCTAGCTCTTCTGGGCAGCCTCCTGGACCATCCCAGGCCTCCAGGCTTCCCAACCCGTGTGGTCAGCCACCTAGTCCTCCCAATCTGAACCCCAGCTTGGTCCAGCTGGGAAACCCTCTTGCTGATTATGGCTGGCTTCACTTATTGTGGAGGCAAACACACAGACACACAGACATACAGGCACACACACAAATACACATACATGGAGACACATTCAGCTACACACACAGAGAGACCCTCAGACACACAAACAGACACACATACCTCAAGGAATTTCAACCAATAGCCCCTGCCCTGGGGGAGTTGGGGTCATTGGGTGGAAATAAGGGAACTATAGGGCTGCCTCTGTGGGGTAAGAGTGATCAGGAGTGACCTCGAGGAGTCATGTATCAAGGGCCTGGGCCTGGGCCAGCCAGTACAAGGGCCTGAATTCCAAACGGCTCTTTTCAGCAAGCTGTCTGCCCCTTCAAGCTGGAAGGGAGACACAGGGCTGCAAGCAGGAGGACAAGTCCTTATTACTCAGACTGTATAACCTGGGAGAGAACACCAGCCTCTCTGAGCATTGGTTTCTCATAGGAGAGATGGGGCGCTTGGCTGAGGTCTCTCTAAGGACCTGACATTAGGGGTCAGGTCTCATCCTGAAGCCTTTATAGGAGGCTGACCTGACTGACCCTGGCAGGGTAAGCAGGGTGCTCGTTCTCAAGCACCAGTTCCATGCGCACAGACTTACCCAAAGAAAAGAAGACAGTGTCTCAGCACCTGGGGAAAGGAGGCCTGAAGAGAGGAAAGAAAGAGGCAAGAAGTCCTAGAGAAAATAATGATACCAAGTTTTGCACTTTTGTGTCCTACCTTTGTGCCCAGGAAGTTCTTCCTGAAGTCTGCCCCCACTCCCTCCTGCTGTGGCAGCGTCTTCCTTTCTGTTCTTATTCTGCCTCTCTAGTAAGGGAAAACAACTTGTCTGCCCCTTCCCACCCATTGTGTTGGCAACAACAAACCCACCAAATTGCTTCTATGACTTCTCCAAGCAAAAGAATCCTAAGAAAATAATAGAGCCTGTTGCTTCTTTTAAAGGTTTAACTACAGTATATTGTGCTGAAGGATCTTTTTATTTGGAAACTGGAAGGAGAGTCATCTTGTGAAAACTCATTGGATGCCATATACACAACCAAAACCAGATGCTTCTGATCAAAGTTCTGGAGTCCTGGACTGCAGCTGGCTAGCTGTGCAATAATACACCAAGTGGGATGAAAAAGTTCTTCCCAACTACAAGTGGGTCTCAGCCTGTGCAAACAGATAAAGGAGGACTGAGGTCACATTGTTCCTGGACAGGGACCTGGCCCTGAACAGGTCTGCCTTGGGCCAGCTGGTAGTGTGTGGGTTCTTGACTTCATTTAGGGAAGATTTCACAACACGAATCCAAGTGACTTAAAGCTGGGACAGTGAAACAAGGAAGGACTTAGCATAGAAGAAGCAAACAGGTGAGCCAGGCTGGGCTGCCTTAGCTCACTGTGGGGTCAGAGTAAAAGGAGCCTTGGAAGCAGGATCAGGGGTTAATTCGAGACAAGCTGCCACTGCCCATTGCTTCCCTGGTTGCAAGTCTCATAGGGCCCCTGAGAGGTTAGGAGATGTCTGCCCGTGGGGGAAGAAGAAGGTAGAGGGAAGGAGTGGATGCGCTCCCAGAATGAGAGCAGCACGCTGGGTCCTTCGTCATGAAGCTTTTAGTTCTCTCTTACAGGAGGGGATCTTAGGGGAGGCCTCCGGGGAGGGTTTCAGTAGAATATTCACCAGTGCTCCAGGTGTGTCCTCTCAGGGTTGTGGTCTCCACTGACTCATCAGCGCCAGGGCAGGGCTTCGTTGGTCATCACAGCTGGTGGCTTCACCCACATGGTTTTACTGCCTCTTTGGACCTAGAGCTGAAATACAACTGAAGCCTCTATGTTATCTCCAGGGAGGTGTCCTTCTGTATCTGGCTATAAATTGCTTGGCCAATTTGTTCAGCTATCTGTCTCAGTTTCCCCGTTCCACTTGCCAAGGAATTTTTCTAGCTTCTTACTGTCCTGCCTCAACATCACTTTCAGATATTTGGCACTGAGTTCCACTGGTTATATACAAATACAAAGTTTTTTGTTTCAAAGCAAATCCTAATAGAAGCAGGCAATTATCTTTGACAATGCTGAAGTTTAGCATTCATTGCAGTATATCAAAGTGAGCTTGAAGGTGCAGGGGCGAGGGCACCTGACCAATGATCCCCATGCTGAATTGATGCAGTCAGCACCTCAGCCTGTGTCTGATGGGTCTCAATTTGGGTTTCCCCAAACCAGGCTATTAGATGGAAATGTCTCTGATGGGGGAGTTTATTTAAACATTAACTGTCCCCAAGCAAAGCATTTTCAGGATGAAGAGCTTGACAAGAGAATGGAATCACCCCAGGCTCCCCAGAGAGCCCTCAGTCATCTGCAGCGTGGAGGAGTTGAGGCGGGCTGGGGTCAGAGGCTGAGCATCACCCTGCTCTCCAACCCCCACCTTTAAAACCCTGGAGTAAGTCCTCCCTACTGCAGAGAAAGAACATCAGCCTAAGAAAAAGTCTTATAAGATTTTATTTGAGCCAAACAGATGACTATTGCCAGGGAGCAAAATCTCAATGGATTGAGAAAATGCTCTGGAGACTGGAAGTTCTGCATCTTATTTTTATATTAGAAAACAAAGAAGGGACTACATGAAATCCATTGGTGGTAGATTAAGGGGGTGTGAGAAAACAAAGAGGGAAAATTCCTAGACTTGGATAAAAAGTAAAACTGAGAGACACATGCTTCTTTTCTATTGGTGGGTACAGGATAGTTTAATAGTAAACATTTACAGCACAAGAGAGATAGTATGGGGGAAGAGGATAACAGGGAGGGCTCTGTGACCTTCTGCTCTCGCAGGGTAGGCATACCCCAACAGGTCTGTAAAAGATTACTCTAACACACAGAAAGCAAACACAAGGCCCAAGGGCCAAATCTGACCCTCCACCTTGTTTTCTCTGTCCCAGGACCTTTGGCCTGACACCTTGTTTCTACCTGGCTCGCTTAACTGTTAAGGAGTAGTTACATTTATACAGCCCTAAAATTACATTCGGCCCTTTGAAGGCAACCACGAGGTTGATGTGGCCCCTAGTGAAAATGACTTTGACACCCCTGCTCTAATACTTTAAAGGTATGTTATCTTAGGTGCAAAAAGACAGTAGGCTCACTTAAGGTAAAGATTGACCTTGGTTTGTTAGGAAGCTATGGGGCTAGGATGTGACTACCTGCCATGTGACCTACCCTTAGGAGTTATTAGGTTTAGACTATCTTATGTGGTTACTTTTGGTCTCTGAGTTTGGAAGACCAACCAGGTAGGCCTCCCCTGAGTTTGTCAGGTTTAGAATATGGCCTTTTTTTGTCCACTCAACTCTGCCTACCTGGGTTCACCCCAGCCCCTTTTCTTTGATGCATAAAGATACTGAGTCCCAAGGACATGAGACTCTAAAATTCCCCTGGCCTGGCCTCAGGGACTGGCTGGGACAAGGTGAGTGACCCCCCTTCTGATACCCCTAGAAGACCTTCCCTAGGGCTGGTAGGCATCTAATCTCTAGGAACCCTCCTCTACTGCCTGGAACTTTCTCAAGCCTTTGGCTAGAAGTAATGATTTGGCTAAAGCCACAATCCCTTATACACAGTTTCAAAATCCAAAATGCATGTTTGGCCAAAAGTTTTTTGTTTTTGTTTTTTTTTTTAAGATTTTATTTCATTATTTTTAGAAAGAGGGGAAGGGGGAGAGGCGGAAAGGGAGAAAGACATCAATGTATGGTTGCATTTCACCTGCCTCCAGCCACAGACCTGGCTGGAGACCTGGTCTGCAACCTGGTTATGTGCCCTGGCTGGGGAATCAAACCTGCGACCTTTGGGTTTGCAGGCCGGCACCTTATCCACTGTACTACCAGCCAGGATTTGCCCAAAAGTTTTCTGCAAAGTTATTTAGCAGCAAAAGCTGATGTGAAAGGAAGTCACTGTCCCTGGGAAGGAGAGACTGTTTCACTTGCAGAAACGGAACCCAGATTTGTTATGGGGATGCTGCCCCAGGCTCCTGGGTATGTTGCATAATGTGTAATATTTGCATCATATATCTTTAAATTCCAAAAAGATCTGGCACCAGGGGTCTTTGACAAGGGTCTATATACCTGTAATCACCCATTTAGACCAAAGGCTTTCCAAGGGGTGCCCAGCACAATGGTCTCTATGCCTGCCCACAGCCCTGGCAAATGGAAACAGGAGAGAGACTAAACAGAACTGGAACAGCTGATTCTGAACACGGTTTTGCTAGACTCAAATGCATGGAACAAGATGCAGAAGCTAGACAATGTACATAAGGATTTAGGATAGAGGGGCCTTAACATGCCTCAGGAATCCCCACAAGAATGAGGGCACAGGACAGGGGCTAAAGGCTAGGCTGTGGTCTCTGGCTCTCCACCTGCATGGAGAAGAAGGCTGCCAGGAAGGAGGGACATTCACCAAGTGGGTGGACAGGAGAAATGCTGAGGGTGGGGCATGTGAAGGTCAACTTTAGCTTCTTCTGTCTGCTCTGGAGCTTCCTGGCCTGAAAGATGATGCTTCCCCTTCTCTTCCTCAGCCTCAGTTTCCCCACCTAGAGGGCTGAAGAGAGAGGGGATATGAGGAAGGAAAAAAGAGGAGATACTTGGGCACTCAAAGGTGGCCAGGAAGGGAGGAGCACCTGAGGCCTGGAGGTCAGGATGCCTGAGGAGGCATCTGTTACTCAGACCCTAACCGAGGAGTGGGATTTAGAAGACCTGAGAGCCCAGCCCTGACTGGTGAAGCTCAGTGGGTGGGCATCATCCTGCAAACTGAAGGGTTGCGGGTTCAATTTCCAGCCAGGGTATATACCTGGGTTTCAAGCTGATTGGGGGTCTGCAAGAGGCAACCAATTGATGTTTCTCTCACACATCAATGTTCCTCTCCCTCTCTTTCTCCCTTCCTTCCTCTTTTTAAATAAAATATTAAAATAAAGAAGGAGGAGGAGGAGGAGGTGGAGGAGGAGGAGGAGGAGGAGGAGAAGACCTGGTCAAGATGGTAGCATAGGCAGACATGGCTTGCCTCTTCACACAACCACATCAAAATTACAACTAAAATACAAACCAATCATCATCCAGAACTGTCAGTAATCAGGTTGAATGAAAGTCTGACAACTACGGAGTTAAAGAAACCACATTCATTGAAACAGAGCCAGAAAGCTGGTGCCATATCTGAGACTCCATCAACCTGGCTAGCTAACTGTTTGACCTGCCTAGGAGATCCCCGGGAGGCTGTGCCACTGGACCCTACAGGACACCTACTGCATTAGGCCATTCTACCAAGACAGGGAGTCAAACTAGCTCTACCTAACACACAGAAACAAACACAGAGAGACTGCCAAGTTGAGGAGGCAAAGAAACATGGCACAAATGAAAGAACAGAACAAGACCTCCCCCAAATAACTAAACAAAATGGAGATAGCCAATCTATCAGAGTTCAAAACACTGCATCTGGATGCTCAGGAAAATTATTGAACCCTGGCTGGTGTGGCTCAGTGGATTGAGCACCAGCCTGCTAACCAAAGGGTTGCTGTTTTGATTCCCGGTCAGGGCACCTGCCTGGGTGCAGGCCAGGTCCCCAGTTGGGAGCATGTGAGAGGCAACCACACATTGATGTTTCTCTCCATCTCTCTCCCCCTCCCCATCTCTCTAAAAAAATTTTTTTTTGATCTTAAAAAAGGAAGAAAAGAAAAGAAATGATTGAGTACAGCCACAAAATAAAGGAAGAAATGAAGGTTATACAAAGTGAAATAAAGAAAAATATACAGGGAACCAACAGTGATGGAAAGAAAGCTGGGATTCAAATCAGTGAATGGGAATAAAAGGAAGAAATAAACATTCACCCAGAACAGAGAGAAGAAACAAGAATTGAAAAAAATGAGGAGAGGATTAATGAAAGATAATTCCCCTAATTTGGTGAAGGAAACAGATATGCAAATCCAGGAAGCACAGAGTCCCAAACAAATTGGACCCAAAGAGGACCACACCAAAACACATCATAATTAAAAGGCCAAAGGTTTAAAGATAAAGAGAGAATCTTAAAAGCAGCAAGAGAGAAGCACAGGGTTACCTGCAAAGGAGCTCCCATAAGACTATCAGCTAATTTCTCAAAAGGGACCTTTGCAGGCTAGAAGGTACTGGCAAGAAGTATTCAAAGTGATGAAAAGCAAGGACCTACAGCCTAGATTACTCTATCCAGCAAAGCTATCATTTAGAATATAAGGGCAGATAAAATGCTTCCCAGACCAGGTAAAGCTAAAAGAGTTCATCATCACCAAGCCATTATTATGTGAAATGTTAAAGGGACTTATGTAAGAAAAAGATAAAAACCATGAACATTAAAATGACAACAAACTCACAATTATCAACAACTGAATCTAAAACCCAAACTAAGCAAACAACTAGAACAGGAACAGAATAATAGATACGAAGATGATTTGGAGAGTTATCAGCTGAAAGGGGGAAGGAGGGAAAAGGAGAAATGGTGCAGGGATCAAAAAGCATAATTGAGAGGAACAAAATAGAGAGGGGATGTTAAGAATAGTATAGGAAAGGGTGAAGCCAAAGAACTTACATGCATGACCCAAGAACATGATTTAAGAAGGGGGCATTGTTGGATGGAAAGGGGTACCAGGCAGAGAGAGGCAAAGGAAAAAAATTTGGACAACTCTAACAGCATAATCAATAAAATATACTTAAAATAAAAAGAAGAAAGCTCATGTGGCTCGGTGGATTTGGCACTGGCCTGCAAATCAAAGGGTCACTGGTTGGATTCCCAGTCAGGACACAAGCCTGTGTTGCAGGTTGGGTCTCCAGCTGGGGGTGCGCAAGAGGCAACCACACATTTATGTTTCTCTTCCTCTCTTTTTCACTCCCTTCCCCTGTTACTAAAAATAAATAAATAAAATTAGGAGGAGAGGAAGGGGAAGAAGGAGAAGGAGAAGAAGAAGGAAGGAGGAGGAGGGGCGGGGGGAGGAGGAGGAGGAAAGGAGCTGAGAGTCCAGGCTGCACCACCAGACAAGGCATCTGACCCTCCACAGGCTGAAACGGTGCCAAGCATGCAGTACGTGCCCAATAAATTTTCCTAGTTAAACAAATGGGTGACTGACTCCTGCCCAAGAGAGAAGACAGCTTCCTTTTACTCCTTGATTTCCACTTTCTCTCTTTGTTCTCTCTGTTTTAAGACTAAGAATTTTCCAACCTCTTTGCCACACTGCAATTTAAAACTGCTTATCATCCCTCTCTTTCCACCTGTCCAGGGGCTGTCAGCTGTGAGTCAGATGTCATTAGGATGGATGTCAAAATACAATTAACATTTGAAAGCCCTTACTAGTGGGAGGAGGAGGGGAGGGGACGGGGAGGGAAGGGGGAAGAAGGAGGCAAAGAAGGGGAGCAGTCTAGTCAAGGAACTACTATGGAAGAACCATGGACATGAACAACAAGTGGGATTGACTTTGTGGGGGAGTGGGTGGGTGGTGAAGGGGACAGAGGGGAGTAAAAAGGGGATGGATGTAATACAACAATAAAATTTTAAAAATGAAATAAAAAATTTTAAAAAGCCCTTATTAACCCTGGCTGGTGGCTCAGTGGACTGGGCACCAACCTGCGAACTCAAGGGTCACTGGTTCGATTCCCAGTCAGAGCACATCCCAGGTCTCCAGCCAGGTCCCCAGCTCGAGGCAGGTGAAAAGCAACCATACATTGATGTTTCTCTCCCTTTCTTCCTCCTTCCCCTCCCCCATCTCTAAAAATAACGAATAAACTCTTTTTTGAATAAATAAATAAAAATAAATAATAAAAGCTCCTCCTGCCCTTCCTTTGGCCTCATGGCCAGCCTGCAACTTCCTTGGCTAGGTGGCAGGGCTCTGGGGGTGAGGAAAGCAGCCAGGTGACATGCACAGGACGGGACATATTCCCATGAGAGGAGACCCGTGGAAAGGGAATGCCCATCTGCAGTGCCTTCCTGGGTCTTCTTCAGCTCCCACAATCCCTTTCACATGCCCACCGCCCTCTGCCAGGTTTCATCCACACAATCACCGCCACCTGACAGCAGACACTCCCCTGCTTTGGGCCTCAGCATCCTCTACTATGTGGATCCTGCTGCTGCTTGCTCACTTGGAGTTGCTTCAGGGATGAAAGGAAAGAATGAGAGTGAAAAAGCTTTCCAAGTATAAGGGATGCTGAGGACTGGAGCTGTACATTTTGTCCAGTGGCTCCTGCCCTCCACATGGTCCCAGGCCCTTGGGGCAGGGCACAGGCACACAGCCTGGTTGACTGGCTGATGGTGGACTGGGAATCAGGGGATGGGGAGGTTCTTCCAATCCCCCACACACAGCAGCCCGGGTTCTCTGTAGGACCATGCTGGACAGTGCTGGAAGGAAACCCAGCAGCTGCTCACTTAGGGGGACCTAGACAGCTGACAGGACAGAGAGCTAGAAATGACCCCCAGTACCTCCCACTTGTGGAGCGTCAAAGAGCATTGGCCGTTCATACTGTCCCCAAGGCTGAGACACTGGCAGCATTCCCCATGGAGAGCCGCGGAGGCTGTCCTGACCCTGATAATATTTGACCTGGAGGTACTGGGGCTGGGGTTACAGCTGCCCCACCCTGCCCCCATCTCCTCAGTCATCTTGGAAACCTGAGCAAACACAGGGATTCTGCTCCCCCTGAGGCAGCAGCATTGATGCAAACAACCTTCACCCTCCACCTGTAACCCACAAAACCTACCCACCACCGAGACCTCCAAAGAGGACAAAGCAGTACTGGGAAAGTAAGTCCACACCCACTAGCTCCTACCCTCGTGGGCTGCATTTTAATGGTATTTGATTGGATCAGATGCGGTTTTAATTCTCTCTTGGGACATCAGAAGGAGGGTGGAAAGAATCTTTAATTCATCAAACTGAAATATTAATAGAACTCCAACCAGCTGGAGTTGGGTATGAAGCCCCCACAACTGAGAGAGGAAGACAGGCAGGAGCAATATGGAAGAGTGGCTGGGGTTGCAGATGGAACCTTTCAGCAGGGCTGGGTAGTGACTGATTGCCACAGCCATTATCCAAAGAACCTACCCACGTGCCTATGCACCCAGCTCCACCCCTACATCCCCACACCTGGGCCTCCCCTCAGTGCTCCCTACCTCAAGAATCGTCACCACACCTTCAGTGTACAGACAAGCAACTGAGGCTCAGAAAGGGGAAGCCACTGGGCCAGAGCTACACAGCAGTCTTCATGCAGAGCTATCTGGCCTGTCCCTGGCCCCGGCCCCTATTTCCTGGGCCCATGACTTCTTGGGCTCCAGCCCCCTGGGGGTTGCAGAACGAGTGGGGACACAGAGGCATTGGCTTGGCCCCACCAAGTGTCTCCTGCCTTCTGGTAGAGTCCAAATCATAAGGGCTGCAGAGGCTGTGACTGATGGCAGAACCTCTCCAAGAGCAGGATGGGAAGATACAGAGCAAGAGGAGCCTTGGGGGCACAAAAGTAGAAGGCAGTAGCACAAAAGACCCCTTCTATTCCAGGGAGGCCAGTACCAGGACTCTGAGCTGACACAGGCTGACCCTGGCCCATAACACCCGTTAATGTGCTCTGTGGTTATAGGTTCTTCCTCCACCTGAGCCTACAGTCACCCCAGTGTCAGACACTACAGCTTACCACCTGACCTCCGCAGCCTCAGGTTCCCGGTTGATAAGAAGGGACCTGAGAGATGTGTAGTTAGCTTCTGGCTTCTGGCCCATAGCGGTGGTAATGACCCCTCCCTCCCCTTAGGCCCCAGCCCCAACCCCTGGGCCATCCATTCTCCCTCTCACCTCTGTGGCTGAATCACCTCCTCTTCTCACTCAGAAAGACCCTCCCTGGCCTTCAAGGCCCAGCTTAACCATCACCCCCAGCCCAGAATTCAGAGGCGCCCAGGTCACTGGTCCAACTCCCCATATTGAGAGAAATAATCTTTTACAACCTCCTCACCCCCACCCCCACCCCTGCCATTTTTTCAGCCCAGTGAGTTTACAGCCTGTAGATGGCATATGTTTGGTGGGTAGACAGGTACACAGACACACAGATGAATGGTTAGACAGTCCTTACACACCCCTAGAGTTCACAGCTCAGGAAGCACGTGGGAAATTTGGAACAAAAAGAGAAATCAGAGGAGTGGGAATGATGGCCCCACTTCTCCTTCTGGGGCTCCTGCAGAAGGATCAGAAGTGTGTATGTAGGCACTGGCCCGTACAGATGTGTGCCTCGACCTCCTCAGGAGACAGGGCCCATTCGGTCCCACTCCACCCCCAAAATACAGGGAGAAGAGGCGTGAAGAGCCTGGGTTCAGGGGAGCCAAGCACTGGCGTGCCTTCCCAGCAGCCCACGTTAGGCCTCCCATCACAGATCAGCAGCGCCACCGCGTGGCTGAAAGTCCTCACTGCACACGCTGGCCCGGTCTGGACAGGTCTCTGCGGATCTAAGCAGGACCCAGGCCCGCAAGGCTTCGTGCCTCGTCCCCCACGAAGATTAGAAAGACGCTGGAATGGAGAGGGTTGTTTCTCACCTGAGCAGATTCTGCAAGGAGGCAGAGGGGGCGCGTGGGTGTGTGTCTATTTCAGGCCTGTTTCCCAGCTGGGCCACCACCCCCTCAGATTCGCATGCTGCCTGCCGGGTTCACCTGCGCTGACGGCAGTCGGTGGGGGACCCTCTTCTAATACCCTACCCCAAATCCAGAGATACCTCATTGCCAGGCACAGTGTAACAGGCTCTGTCATGGGGTCAACCCTGTCATCCTCACCACAGCCCTATGGTACGTTCATAGGATGGTTGCCGTCCTCAGAGGCTCAGTGAGTTTAAGAGCGAGCTGGGATCGAACCTCTGTGCCATGCTGTGCAAATGAAAGCTCCCTACCGCTGAGAGAGGTTTCCGGTAACATGCATCATTATTCCTGTAGTACTTTTACTGATAAGATAGCCACGTCCTTCCAGGGGCCTAAGGACTGGGAACCCAGGAGACAGAGTAGAGAGCAGGGGCCAGTGGCCATTGCAAGAAAAGTGTTGTTTCAAAATCTGTAAATGCAAATAACAAGGGGTGTGTGGGTGGAGAGAAGTGCTTGTGTTCTACACACTGGGGCCTCCTGAGCTCAAGTGCCCCCATTCACAACTACACTTTTAGACAAAGGAAAGGAGAGAACAGCCTAGGCCTCTGTCCTATTCCAGGCCCTTTAATGGAGCTCAGTGTGGGAACCATAGAACTAATAACAGGGTAAAAAATATCGTCAGTCCCATTTTACAGATGAAGGAGTAAGTTAGAGAGGGGAAGTGGTCTGTCCAAGGGTGCTGGATGGATCTCCAAATCCTGTCAGTTCCACCCCAAAAATACGTACATCCTAAATCTATGCAACATCATCAGAGAAACTCACAGCTGTTTCTGCGAGCAAAAGAAGCCAGATCCCAGTATATATACTGCATGATTCTGTATGATTCCATTCATACAATGTAAAAAAAAAGAATAGGTCAAAGTAACCTATAGTGAGAGAAGTCAAAACACTGATTACTCTTGAAGAGGGTAGTGGCCAAAAGGGACATGAGGGGTCCTCTGGGTATTTGTACACTCTGAACTTCAACTGGATGCCAATGACACCATGTTTTATCCAGTAAAATTTCAGTAATTTCAGTTCCCAGAAGTGCCCTCGGAGCATCAGGATGGCTTAAAACTAGGATTCCAAAGCCCTTCTGCCTCTCTCCAGCTCACATCTGCCTCTCCCTGCAGCCCAGCTCAACCAGACCACAGGAAACATGATGTTACAGCTAGCATTCTTTAGTTGCAAGCAACAGGCTAACTCTGGCCAACTCAAGCAAAATTAAAATGCAAGTACAGGACCTTACTTGACAAACTCATGTGTAACTTGCTGGTGACTGGTTCACTAAGAGGACCTGAGTTGGCTTTCAGGTTCCTTAGGATAATGGCAGCTGCCAAAATCCAAATCTACCCATCCTCCCAAAGCCATGCAGAATAATAAGGAAAGCAAACAAAGCCACCCATGGCTGGGTCTTCAGGGTAATCAGGAAACAGAGCACAGCAAATTTCAATCTATACCTAAGTAGGAGATAAACATCTGAAAATGATAGCACAAGGTCTGGACCCCAGCAGTAAAGGTAGAGGGTTAGGCAGAGACTCCATGCCAGAGAGGAGAAAGCAGCAAGAGCCTGGATGGAGACACAAGTAAAATTATGGAGAGAGACAGACACAGAGAGACAGATACCTTGTGGGAAAACACTGAGAACAGATCTGTGACCCCATGGATCAGAGCACTGGCCTCTGTGGGAATTGAAGGATGGTGTCTGAAAATATACAGAACTAGCATGACTGTCTTGAAAAGGCACCACTTCTGGGTGAGACAGTTACTGGGAAGGGGAAGGTGTCCCTTGAAGTCTTGCTGGTAAACAGAGAGGAAAGAGTAAGCTGTGAACGTTATTGGTCTTAAGGACCCAAGAATCACCAAATCACAAAGGGAACCAACTGTATGGGAAAACATAATTGCCAATGATACCGCAGATAAGGGTTTGATCTCTAAAATATATAAAGAACTAATATGACTCAACACCAGGGAGACAGACAGCCCAATTAAAAAATGGGCAAAGGACCTGAACAGACAACTCACTGAAGAAGATACACAAAGGGCCCAGAGGCATATGAAAGAATGCTCAACATCATTAGTTATCAGAGAGATGCAAATTAAAACCACAGTAAGATACCACCTCACATCTGTCAGAATGGCCATCATCAACAAATCAACAAACAACAAGTGTTGGCAAGGATGTGGGGCAAAGGGAACCCTCGTTCACTGTTGGTGGGAATGCAGGCTGGTGCAGCCACTGTGGAAAACAGTATGGGGTTTACTTAAAAAACTAAAAATAGAACTGCCTTTTGATCCAGCAATTCCACTACTTGGACTATAGCCAAAAAATCCTGAAACACCAATTCATAAGAACCTATGTACACCTATGTTCATAGCAGCACTATTTATAATAGCCAAGTGCTGGAAACAGCCTAAGTGCCCATCAGTGGATGATTGGACCAAAAAACTTTGGTACATTTAAACAATGGAATACTATACAGCAGAAAGAAAGAAGGAACTCCTACCCTTTGCAACAACATGGCTGGAACTGGAGTATTATGCTTAGTGAAATAAGCCAGTCAGTGAAGGACACATATCATATGATCTCACCCATTACAGGACAATAATGAACAAAACTAACAACAAGCAAAACAGAACCAAATATATGAATACAATGAATAGGCCTTCAGTGGTCAGGGGGAAGGGGGCAGGGGGGAGAAAGAGGCAAGAAAGGGGAGCAGCTTAGACAAGAACCTAGTATAAAGGAACCATGGACATGGACAACAGGTGGGATTGACTTTGGGGGGAATGGGTGGGTGGGGATGGGGACAGAGGGGAGCAAAAAGGGGATGGATGTAATACAGCAACAATAAAATTTAAAAAAAAGAATCACCAAATCAAAAAGACACACCAGACTTCCAGCCAAGATGGAGGTGTAGGTTGATACACTGTGTCTCCCTCCACAACTAAGAAGGAAAATACATCTACCTGAAAACGAGAGACAATCAGAAATTTAAAAAAAAGAGAAAAATCAAGCTGCACAGAATTTCAACAAAGATATAAAGAAGAAATATTCATCTAGACAGGTAGGAGGGGCAGAGCCAGGACAAAGAGGATGCAGTTTAGCAGCATGATTGGGTGGGAGGGCAGATGTAATTGGCTGGCAGTGACACATTAACAAAGTAGGGACAGTTGTTGAGCACTCCCAAACTACACAGCTCATGGTTCCATAGCCAGCAGTAGGCGGGGATAAAGCCTTATTGCTCCTGACTGAAAATGAGTGGGAGTTCGGGCAGAGGAAGAAACTTCTGGTCTCTCATCAGAGTCTGTTTGATTAGAGGCTCCCATAGTCCTAGAACATCCACAGACCCACCCACTCTGGAAACTGCAGCCAGGGCAATAGCTAGAGAGCTGCCAGCCCCATACGGGAAGTGGGACAAGTGCCTGGAAAGGGGGCGAATGCTGAGCAAGCTGCATTGTTCCCTCTCAGACCCCTTCCCCATATACAGCACCACAATATGGTGAAACTGGTTTCTGTGCACTGATGAACACTTAAAAGTCCTGCCCCTTACCATGTAATAGGTGTGGCAGCTCCACCTAAGACACAAAGGCAATCACAGAAGCCTGTCTAGTTGAGGAGACAGAGAAGTATGGCCCAAAGGAGGGAGCAGATCAAGGTTCCAACGGGAGAAGTAAGCAAAGAGGAGACAGGCAACCTAACAGACACAGAGTTCAAAATACTGGTGATAAAGATGCTTACAGACTTGACAGATATGCTTGAGTATGGCAAAAGCATAAAGGAAGAAGTGAAAGCTACACTAACTGAAATTAAGGAAAATCCATAGAAAACCAATGGTAAAGGGAAGAAATCCAGGGTTCAAATCAATTATTTGAAACATAAAAGAGAAATAAATATCACCCAGTACAGAATGAAGAAATAATAATTTTTTTTTTTAATGAGGAGAGGTTTAGGAACCTCTAGGACAAATTTAAACATGCCAACATCCAAATCATAGGGATGCTAGAGGAGAGAAGGAAGAACAATAAATTGAAAACTTATTTGAAAAAATAATGAAGGAAAACTTCCCTATTTTGGTGAAGAAAATAGACATACAAGTCCAGAAAGCAGAGGGAGGCCTAAACAAGCTAGACCTAAAGAGGACCACACCAAGACACATCATAATTAAAATGCCAAAGGTTAAAGATAAAGAGAATCTTAAAAGCAGCAAGAAATAAAAGAAATTTACCTACAAAGGAGTTCTTATAAGAATATCAGCTGATTTCGCAAAAAAAAACTTTGCAGGCAAGAAGGGACTGGCAAGAAGTACTCAAAGTGATGAAAAGCAAGGACCTACAACCAAGATTACTCCATCCAGAAAGGCTATCATTTAGAATATAAGGGCAGATAAGGTGCTTCCCAGACAAGGTAAAGCTAAAGGAGTTCATCATTACCAAGCCATTATTATAGAAAATGTTAAAGGGACCTATTTAAGAAAAAGTAGGTCAAAACCATAAACATTAAAATGATGACAAACTCACAGCTATCAACAACAGAACCTAAAACACATACATACATACAAAAACTAAGCAAACAAACAGACTAGGAACAGAATCATAGTTATGGGGATCATCTGGGGGGTTATCAGCTGGGAGGTGGAAGGGGAGAAATGGGAAAATGGTTCAGGGATTAAGAAGTACAATTGGAGGTACAAAATAGACGGGGTGGGGGCGGGGGTTAAGAATAATATAGGAGAGAATGAAGCCCAAGAACTTTTATGCATGACACATAGACATGAACTAAGTAGGGCATGACTGCTGGAGGAAAGTTGGGTACTGAGCAGAGGAAAGCAAAGCATAATCAATAAAACATATTTTAAAAATAATAATAATAATAAAAGGAAAAAAGAAGCAATGAAAAAGTGTCCTTGGGTAGAGATAAAATATTTTTTTTTTTTAATGGAAAATGAGAGTTAACAAAAACCAGGAAGGATGTTGAAGAAAAAATCTGAATCATCTCAGAAGTAAATATTAAATTACAAGGTACTCAAGGGAAATTAAATTCAACTGAAACTATAATGAGACATTCATATCATTAAAGAAATGATTGCCCTGGTTGGTGTGGCTCAGTGGATTGGCGCTGGCCTGTGAACCCAAAGGCCGCTGGTTCAATTCCCCAGCCAGGGCACATAACCAGTTTGCAAGCCAGGTCCCCAGCCAGGTCCTTAGTTTGAGGCAGGTGAAAGGCAACCACACATTAATGCTTCTCTCCCTTTCTTCCTTCCTCCCTGCCCTTCTCTCTGAAAATAATGAATACAACCTTTTTTAAAATAAATTTTAAATAAATAAAAAATAGAAATTAAATTAAAAAAAAAAAAAAGAAGAAAGGAAATGAAAAGACCCATGGCTGGCGTGGCTCAGTGGATTGAGCTAGCTGGCTTGCAAACCAAAGGGTCATGGGTTTGATTCCCAGTCAGGACACATGCCAGCTTTTTGGGACAGGTCCCTAGTTAGGGGCACTTGAGAAGCAACCACACATTAATCTCCCTCTCTTTCTCCCTCCATTCGCTTCTCTCTAAAAATAAATAAGTAAAATTAAAATAAATGAGAAGAGCCAAGAGAAAAAAATAAAATTAATAAGTTTTTTAAAAAGTATCACAGAGAAGGATGGTTAAAGAAGATATGCAAAAATTATCCAACATGTACATAATTGGAGTGTTCACAGAAGAAGAAAAACAAAACAATAGAAAAGAACTAATGACATACAAGAAGAAACTTTCTGGAAATAAACAACTTGATCTACATATTGAAAGGGCCTATCAAGTACTTTGGAAAGCTGACCTGGAATGGTCAAATCTGAGATCTTAGTAAACTGAGAAAAACCTTAGTAAACCTTAGAAAACGGGGTAGATACCTTTACTTTGAAAAATCTAGTGGACTCCACCTTAACCAATGTAGGTACAAACTGACACCCCCAGATGCTGCAGGAAGGCTATAATCACCTGGGTAATAGTCTTATCAGAAATGTTTTAACATGAACTAATCATGAGGAAACCACCAGACAAATATGGATTACAGGATATTATTCTAGAAGACAACTTCACTCTTTAAAAATGGCAATATTATACCCCTGGCTGGTGGCACAGTGGATAAGGTGCCAGTCTGTGAACCCAAAGGCTGCTGGTTCAATCTCCAGCCAGGGCACATAACCAGGTTGCAAGCCAGGTCTCCAGCCAGATCTGTGGCTGGAGGCAGGTGAAAGGCAACAATACATTGATGTTTCTCTGTTTCTCTCTCTCTCTGCCTCTCTCCCTTCCTCTCTTTCTAGAAAAACAAAAAAACAAAAAACCAAAAAACCAAAAAAATAATAAAATAAAATAAAAATGGCAATGTCATAAAAGACAAAATGCATGGTGAGTATTCTAGGATGCGAAAGAATCTTGACTGGATGCAGTGTATAACCTTAACTAGATTCCAGATTTTTTTTAAGGTTTTAATTATTTATTTTTAGAGAGAGGGCAAGGGAGGAAGAGAAACATGAATCGCACGCTCCCCAATGGGGACCAAACCTATATATAACTCAGGCACGTGCCCTGACCAGGTCGAACCAGCAAGCTTTCACTTTACAGAATGATGCCCAACCAACTGAGACACACTGGTCAGGGTGGATCCTGGACTTTAAAAAATTAGTTATAAAGGGAATTATTAGGACAAATTTAAATATAAAGTACTTCTAGGTAATATTATTGTATGAATATTAAATTTATGGAGTTGTGTGGTAGTTTTAAAACATAGCCTCCAAATTCTTTGACACTCCTCCAATTTGGAGACGGGATTCTGTCCTGTCCCTAAATCTGGGCTCAAACTATTTGAGCAATAGAATATGGTAGAAGTGGTGTTGACTAGTGTTTTAGAGCCTGAAGAACCTGGAAGCTTTCACTTCCTGACTTTGGGATTTGACTCTTGGAACCCAGATACCATGCAGTCAGGAAGCTCAGTTCCCCTGGAAAGGCCAGCCATGAACGGTCTCAACCAGTAGCCATGTGAATGTGGAAAACTCTAGCCCCCGACACCCGCTGACTACAACAACAGGAGTGATCCCAATCCACAGTCACCCACTGAGCCTAGTCCACTCACAGACCCAAAATAGATAATAAAATTACTGTTGCTGTTGTTGATTTTAGCCACTAAGTTTTTGGGGTTTTTTTTTCCTCTCTCTCTCTCTTCAGGTCTCTTTGGATAGTTCCTATCAACATTCCTATCAACATTTCCTGCTCTGACCAGTCTAACCAGACTCCCAAATGCACTCATTTCTTTCTTTCCTTCTCTTCCTTTTTTTTTTTTTTTTTTTTAAGATTTTATTTATTTTCAGAGAGAGGGGAAGGGAGGGAGAAGGAAAGGGAGAAAGAGAAACATCAACGCGTGGTTGCCTCTCTCACACTCCCAACTGGGGACCTGGCTCCCAGCCGAGTCACATGCCCTGACTAGGAATGGAACCCGCAATCCTTTGGTTTACAGGCTGGTGCTCAATACTCTGAGCCACACCAACCAGGGATGTTTCAGATTTTTTTTTTTTTAATCAATGTATGGTTGCCTCTGACCTGTCTCCAGCCATGGACCTGGCTGGAGACCTGGCTTGCAACCTGGTTATGTGCCCTGGCTGGGAATCGAACCAGCGACCTTTGGGTTCACAGGCCGGCACCTTGTCCACTGTGCTATCATCCAGGGCTTGTTTCAGATTTTTAAGATGACTCATTGTGCAGCAGTGGTAACTGGATAATATGATAATGGTATTACCGTAATAGAAGAGGATGCCCTGAATTTGCTAAAGGAATTAGAGATGTAATGTCACTTGCAAATGATTCAGAAAGAAAAAGTTTGTGTATATATGAGTAAATGGCAAATCAGGCGGTGGGTCAAAGTGAAAAGAATAAGAATATTCTTTGACTCTTTCTTTCAACTTTGCCAATTTTGAAAAATTTCAAACTAAAATGTGCATGTAGTGGGGTGGACCAATGGCAAACGGAAAGGCAGAATTTATTGGAAACTCCTGGCTTATAAAATTAGGGGAGAAAAAAGAAGACTAAAATAAAAAAAAAAAAAAAAATCAGTCATCTAACCAGTTCTCAAGGAAGACAAAACAGGAAGCGTGGGCTTTTGTTACCCTCATCTATGTGGCCCTGCTGTGGGGGGAGGGGGGCGAGTGTGCTCCAACACCGCCCCCCCCCCCCCCCCCCCCCCCCCCCGCCCCCGCGACCCCCTCCTTCAATCCTTCTGGGTATTTCTGTGCAAGCACCAAACTCCCAGGAAGAATCTGATTGGTCTGGCCCGTTGATGGGCCCAGCCCTTTGTCTGCCGCTACTATCAGACCAAAGGGAGAAAACACTTTCCAGAAAACTGTTAGGAGGGCATATTTGAGGATTGGAAACAGCAAATGTTCAACCCTCCTACCCTCCAAAAGCTTCTGAGTTTAAACTCTTGTTCCTTTCCCAGAATAAAGAGATTAACCTCTACTCCTTGAATCCTAGTTTCAAAACCCTCACAGGGAAGGGAAGTACTCTCAGCCGGGATCCAGTTAGCTCTGACCAAGATCAAGATAATACTACTGGCACAATGGTATCTGGCGACCCCTCGGGAATAAGAACTGTGGCCATGGGGTTAAGGTAATGTAAGAACATGGCTGCTATGTGTGACTGGGTAATTTTAGGAGAGGAGGAACTCAGAAGACATCCGCCACCGTGCAGGGTGAACCCAGAATGTCCTGGGAACCCTGAGGAAAAGCACCAGGCTCAGGCCTGGGTGACGCTGGGGAAGCTGAGTACGGGGGTGAGTAGGACCTGTAGGTCACAGGACCCAGTGACTTGGAGTTCCAGGCCAGCGTGGTGCCTCCTCCCTCGCCTTCCACTCCCCCTTCCTCCAGGCACACCTGCAACAAGTGTCGCCAGCCAGGAGAACCTCACACGCAGGTGTCAGGTTTGGGGGCGGTGTGTCCCTGCCATTGCCGATGGGCACAGGCCGCCTCTACAGGGACAGGAGCTGCTCCCTCATCCCCGTGAGGAATCTCAGGACAGTGTATGGGACAGCTCTGTCCTCAGCTGGTCCCCACTCTGGACCCTGTGGGACTATAACAGTTACTCTGGAGGCGGGTTCCCCCTCTTCCAGACTTGGAAATTTTCAACTGGGCCCCTGACCATCATCGGCCAGCAGAGGGCGCTCCAACACCTCTTTTAGTCAACCCCGCATTTCTCCTTCTCACCCATTCCTTTTTTCTGAATTTTTTTTCTTTTTTTTTTCTTTTTCTTTTTTTTAATTTTATTGTTGTTGTATTACATCCATCCCTTTTTTGCTCCCCTCTGTCCCCCTCCCCACCCACCCTTTCCCCCCAAAGTCAATCCCACCTGTTGTCCATGTCCATGGTTCCTTTATACTAGGTTCTTGTCTAAGCTGCTCCCCTTCTTTGCCTCTGCCTCCCCCCTCCCCCCTACCCCTTTCCCCCTGA